>NW_025565011.1:0-17591 GCF_020424385.1 Procambarus clarkii | reverse complement strand
TAGCTGTTTCTTGTGAATGTTGCATATCGATATCGTTGGTATAATTGATAACTTTCTTATCCTTAAGTCCGATTACATTTTTTTAAATCATATGTTTATCTACCACTTGTTTCCTGACGTAATTTATTATTATTATTATTATTATTTATTGTATTTATATTACATTGTGTTTATTCAAATTGCACAAATATATTGAGATATTTACTCACGCATTTCTTCAGGAGTTTATAGTTTTTCTCGATATTCACTTGTCTTCCGAGTGGCATTTGTTTCTCCTATACCCCGGACAATAGACGCAGTAACAGCCCACCCCACAACAAAAACAACAACAACACGCTTGCTCCAGGCACAAGGGGAGCAGTCCAAAATTAAACGAAGATTAGCTGGCATTTCTTCGTTAGTACTAAATGGGGGGTGGGGGGGGGAATGATTCTAAAAATGGCCCTCCTTCTCCCCCCCCCCCCAACCACCATTTTCTGCGCATTCGGAATTATTTTGAGCTACACAAAATTCTCGGATTTAGCCTTTCGCTGAAAGGATTAAAGGAACTGGACGAGGTGGTACAGAATAGCATTTTGAGTGATGGTATGAGACATTTAATAACATTTTCTGCATTTTTCTTGCAAAAAAACAAAACTGCAACCTCTGACTCCTCTGACTTACTCCTTGTACCTTTCCTCTTACTAGTACGATACCTGGTTGATGGGGTTCTGGGAGTTCTTCTTCTCCCCAAGCCCGGCCCGAGGCCAGGCTAGACTTGTGAGAGTTTGGTCCACCAGGCTGTTGCTTGGAGCGGCCCGCAGGCCCACATATACCTGGTTGATGGGGTTCTGGGAGTTGTTCTTCTCCCCAAGCCCGGCCCGAGGCCAGGCTTGACTTGTGAGAGTTTGGTCCACCAGGCTGTTGCTTGGAGCGGCCCGCAGGCCCACATATACCTGGTTGATGGGGTTCTGGGAGTTCTTCTACTCCCCAAGCCCGGCTCGAGGCCAGGCTTGACTTGTGAGAGCTTGGTCCACCAGGCTGTTGCTTGGAGCGGCCCGCAGGCCCACATATACCTGGTTGATGGGGTTCTGGGAGTTCTTCTACTCCCCAAGCCCGGCCCGAGGCCAGGCTTGACTTGTGAGAGTTTGGTGCACCAGGCTGTTGCTTGGAGCGGCCCGCAGGCCCACATATCCACCATTTTGACAACATTTTTTTGAGATAAACGAAACATATATGGAAGTGTATTTTCGCGATTCTCGTCAATTTGGAGGTTCTTTATTTTCACGTTGTGATGCTGTACATAGAGCCAGCATCTTCAAAGGGTGACTAAAATGACCCCTTTGCCTCATCTCCCGGAGGACTTACGGAGAACGGGATGCTGTTAGTCCAAATATGATATTCCAGGACCTTCGATAGGGTCGTTGACAGGGGTATCGTACTGGGCTCCGACCCCTGAAGACTTATCTTGAGGTTATCTTGAGATGATTTCGGGGCTTAGCGTTCCCGCGGCCCGGTCCTCGACCAGGCCTCCACCCCCAGGAAGCAGCTGTCTGGTTAGAGTTGCCTACTCTAGTTTTTTTTCCCCAGTTTTTAATTTTTGTGACGTTCCTATTATTCACATTAATTTTAGAATTTGGAGTGGAAAATTGTGAGCTCTTCTTGATTTTTATTTCCTTTCTCTCTCTCTCTCTCTCTCTCTCTCTCTCTCTCTCTCTCTCTCTCTCTCTCTCTCTCTCTCTCTCTCTCTCTCTCTCTCTCTCTCTCTCTCTCTCTCCCCCAGCCCCTCACCCATCAATACACAGGTGGCATCCGTCTCCTCCTATACAATACCGCCCCCATACATAAAACATTTGGAAACATATGTATACTTCACACGTACACATTAACACCCATGAAATCTCGCGTAGCAAAAGTAATGTCCCCATTTTCCAGCGCCCCCCATGATCCACACTTCCCCCCCCCCTTCATCCCCATCCAAGAGCTTATTCTATTCTTCAATTCAGCACTATTTCATTTTTCACTCATTCTCTGTCCCTCGACCCCATCATATAGCAACAGAAACATATCCAACTTTGCTTGTATCCAACCACCTCCCTCTCCTCTATCCTCCTCTTAATCCACGTGGTCCAAGTTTGAGGGACTGGGTAAAACACACACACACACACACACACACACACACACACACACACACACACACACACACACACACACACACACCACACACACCACAATTAGAGCCCCAGTAAACTCAGGAATCTATATCAATTCTCAATCACCAGTTGATTGACAGTTGAGAGGCGGGACCAAAGAGCCAGAGCTCAACCCCCGCAAGCACAACTAAGTACACACGGGTCGGGTGGACAGCCGTCCCTGGCCGTAGTATTTAGTGCCCCGGGGAAAAAGGAAGAATCATTTACTAAGAGTTTATAATCCGTGGAAACATTTCCAGGGGCTGAGTCCCCCATGACAACACTTGACACTTTCTTACAAGCAGTTGCAACAGCAGTCAACCAGCAGTAGACGCAGGATCAGTAGATGCAGGATCAGTAGACGCAGGATCAGTAGATGCAGGATCAGTAGACACAGGATCAGTAGACGCAGGATCAGTAGACGCAGGATCAGTAGACGCAGGATCAGTAGACGCACGATCAGTAGACGCACCATCAGTAGACGCACCATCAGTAGACGCAGGATCAGTAGACGCAGCATCAGTAGATGCAGGATCAGTAGACGCAGGATCAGTAGACGCAGGATCAGTAGACGCAGGATCAGTAGATGCAGGATCAGTAGACGCAGGATCAGTAGACGCAGGATCAGTAGACGCAGGATCAGTAGACGCAGGATCAGTAGACGCAGGATCAGTAGACGCAGGATCAGTAGACGCAGGATCAGTAGACGCAGCATCAGTAGATGCAGGATCAGTAGACGCAGCATCAGTAGATGCAGGATCAGTAGACGCAGGATCAGTAGACGCAGGATCAGTAGACGCAGGATCAGTAGACGCAGGATCAGTAGACGCAGGATCAGTAGACGCAGGATCAGTAGACGCAGGATCAGTAGACGCAGGATCAGTAGATGCAGGATCAGTAGACGCAGGATCAGTAGACGCAGGATCAGTAGATGCAGGATCAGTAGACGCAGGATCAGTAGACGCACCATCAGTAGACGCACCATCAGTAGACGCAGGATCAGTAGACGCAGGATCAGTAGACGCAGGATCAGTAGATCAGTAAACAACACTAGAAAATACACAGAGATTAAGTGGAATTAATTACAAAAGAAAATTTCCTCTGCACGTGGGTTTGTACTGTTCCGGTTTTAAACCAGTTCTCATCAGCTGTGAGGCCTTCCATGTGGGTCTCATAATACGAGCTGGAACATGACATTGTGTCTCCCCTCCCCCCCCCCCCCCCACCCAACCCCTCATGGAATTACCTGTTCGCTGTAAGCACTTCGGTGATTTACGACGCATTTTGGTACAATGGAGAGTGTAGGAAAATCACACCATTCTCGTTTTCTTTCTTGAGGGGACTTGGAAGAGTAAGGAGGGCTTTAAGGATGGAGCTTTGATGAAGACTATTGTGGTTGTGTAGTGTTTTGTGAGCTGGGGAGGAGGGGGGATGTGTGAGGGGAAATGTGATGGGGGAGGGAGGGAAAAAAGGGTGAGGGGTTTATACGGCTGTGTTCATTCTTCATGTGAATGCTCGTTCCCCTTTGTGTATAGTGTGAGGGATGATTGTTTTTTTATATGTAGAATCCAAAGGGGCTGTTGTGTGTGTGGGGGGAAGGGAGAGGGGGTCATATTTCATATTTCTCTCTCTCTCTCTTCTCTCTCTCTCTCTCTCTCCTCTCTCTCTCTCTCTCTCTCTCTCTCTCTCTCTCTCTCTCTCTCTCTCTCTCTCTCTCTCTCCCCATTCACTTATCCCCCTATTCCTTTAGTACTGTACTTATCTTTCTCTCTCCCTTCTCCCTAATTACTCATTGTGACCCTGTTATCTCAATGTGTTCACCCCTGTTCCTCATTACCCACCATGTTCTAAACCCTTCCCATATTGTTCCCCATGTATCCGCCCCTATTCTAATGTACCCATTTTACCCCCATTGTCTTCGTGTATCCGTCTCATTCCTTGTGTATTATTCCATTCATCCACTATACTGTGTCAACCCCCATTTTCCCCCTTTCCCCTCAGTAGCCCTCATGTACCCATTTATCCTCGTGGGTCTCCCGTTCCCATTTACCCCTCGTGTTCCCCTTAACCCTCCCCTTCCTAAAATACCTAAAATACCCATCCCCCCTATCTCAGGAATCTAAGTACCAACTTTATTCCCCATTATATATACAACTTCTACCCATAAACCCATAAAGTGCGTGCATCTCTCCTTGCGTGTAGCAACCCCGTATTTCTATTGCCTTTTCTCTCTCTCTCTCTCTCTCTCTCTCTCTCTCTCTCTCTCTCTCTCTCTCTCTCTCTCTCTCTCTCTCTCTCTCTCTCTCTCTCTCTCTCTCTCTCCCCCATTACCCCCATTGGCGTCCTGGTTGTCACGATGCTAGCCCAAGAAAACCTTACATTTGCACTTGCATCTCAGATTTATATTCTCATTTGCATTCCACCATTGTGTGAGAATGGCACTATACTACCCCTTCCCCTTTCCCCCTCCCCCCCCTCATTCTCCTCCTCCCCCCCCCCATTCTCCTCGTCCCCTCTTCTGCCATCTACTCCCTCTTCCTGCACCCATCTTCTCCTCTTCTCCTTCCTTTCTCTTCCTTCTTCCTTTCGTTCTGATCTTGTTGTCGCAGTTATCTTGAGGTTATCTTGACCCTTGGGAGCCGGTCGGCCGAGCGGACAGCACGCTGGACTTGTGATCCTGTGGTCCTGGGCTCGATTCCCGGCGAGAAACAATGGGCAGAGTTTCTTTCACTCTATGCCCCTGTTACCTAGCAGTAAAATAGGTACCTGGGTGTTAGTCAGCTGTCACTGGCTGTTTCCTGGGGGGTGGAGACCGGGCCGCGGGGACACTAAAGCCCCGAAATCATCTGAAGATAACCTCAAGACATAGGCTTTGTTCTCGACTCAAAATCAAGAAGATCTGTGGTTCGATTCCCCCGGGCGGGACAGAAGTAATTGGGCACGTTTTCCTTGAACCTAATGCACCTGTTCACCTAGTGGTAAATAAGTACCCCCTGGATTTAGGCAACTGTTGTTGGGAAGGGGGAGGGGGTTTGCATCCTGGGGAGGAAGGGGGGGGGGAGGTCAGTATAATTTGCTCTTGGGGGTTAAGACCTCAATACTACTCTCGAGTATATATACAGGCTTCCTGTCCCCGATAAAGCAAATTGCTGACTAGCTTTAAGGCCACATTCGACGACCAATTTGAGCGGTAGAAAAATCGGCCCTGTAACTATTACACTGTAACCAATTACACTGTAACCATCACACTATTACAGGTAAACATTACTATGTAAGTGCCACCACCACCACCACCATTCACACTACCACAACCACCACCACCAACATTCCCACCACTACCACCATTCCCACTACCCGGCCCTGTCCAAACCCCCCATTTCAACCTGATACATTAGTGAGAGCGTTCCCGTCACACCCTGTCCGCTCTACTGACAGGTCAGACCTTGTCTCTGATTTACGGCTCTGAGAGCTTTAGGGTGAGCTAGGGGGGCTAGGACATAGCCTAGGGGGGCTAGGACATAGCCTAGGGGGCTAGGACATAGCCTAGGGGACTAGGACATAGCCTAGGGGGGCTAGGACATAGCCTAGGGGGCTAGGACATAGCCTAGGGGACTAGGA
The DNA here is from genome assembly GCF_020424385.1 of Procambarus clarkii. Taxonomy (NCBI): domain Eukaryota; kingdom Metazoa; phylum Arthropoda; class Malacostraca; order Decapoda; family Cambaridae; genus Procambarus; species Procambarus clarkii. The sequence goes on along the minus strand of NW_025565011.1, from coordinate 11,802 downwards.
CATAGCCTACGGGGGCTAGGACATAGCCTAGGGGGCTAGGACATAGCCTAGGGGGCTAGGACATGGTAAAAAACAGAGGTCCCAGAACATAGCCCTCGGGCTGAACTCTTTATCCTGACTTTGGTTTTCTTTGAAACAGCCACGTTCTAATCTACCTTTAGATAACTCCTTCAAGATCGTGTGGCTCTAATTTTCTAATGAATCTTTGGTGAAAAACAGTCTCAAAGGGTTTGCTGAAAGTCAGGTGTATAATGGGGCAGTTGTGTGGAGATGTGGAGTTATGTGACGGGTAGTTATGGTGTTATGGTGTTAGTGCTGTGTTATGGTGGTTGTGATGTCTGGGAGATGGAGTAGTTACCGTCACGGCGGGGGATTAGGCTTGTGTTTGAGAAATATTGATTCTTTCCACTATCTTGTCTATTTCCCTCCCTACCCCTTCCTTCACTATCTATTCCTACTACCTTCCTATATCCATTTCTACCTATTACCCCTCCTCTGCACCATCCTATCTATTATTTCCTCCCTTTCCACTATCCTATCTATTACTCCCTCCTCTTCACTATCCTATCTATTACTCCCTCCTCTTCACTACCCTATCTATTATCCTCCTCTCCATCATTCTGTCTACCCCTCTCTCTGCTTGTATGCGACCCCTTTTCCACTATCCTCGCTACCCCCTATCTCGAAAACCCTAGTTTATTTTACCTCTCCCCTATTATATCTACTATCTTCGTCACTCTGTCTATCTCCCTCCTTCCCCCTTTTCCCACCACCCATGTCATAATCTCTCTCTCTCCACCACTTCTCCACTATTGTGCTGTATTTTTGAAGTATAGGAAAAAAATCATTTGGTCAACTACCCCCCTTGTTCACTCCTCTGTCTTCTCCAACCCCCCCCCCCACCATCTTCACCACCCCCCCCCTTGTTTGGGCACACAATTCCCCCCTATTGTAGTTAGCGAAGGCCCTCAAGTGGCGTCCATTGAGAGTTGAGTCCTAATGCCGGATTATGTGGCCAAGTTGACCTGGAGATTACCTCAGGACTCCTTTGAAGAAAACGTCATCTGAGTCCGTCGTTCCTCCATAGGTCGTTTTCTGTTTGTATATATTTTTCCCCTCATGAATAGACAAATTTGCTTGTCTTCCAGAATGTCTTGAAGATTCTCAGGAACGAGAGAGTGCTATAATAGCCCGCTTGTGGTGTGGGAAGACTGATTATCAGTTGGGGAACAGACTTTTGGGAATCCCAATCACCTCTCCCAATCACCAGATAAGGGGCAGCAAACAAGGGAGCATCAGATATGCGTGCACAAATGTATGTTTGCAAGTGTGCGTGTGGAGAAGAGAGGATGCTACACACACAATGATCACCACATTCAAGATTCTCAAGGGAATCGACAGGGTAGATAAAGACAGGCTATTTAAGACCTGGGGCACACGCACTAGGGGACACAGGTGGAAACAGAGTGCCCAAATGAGCCACAGAGATATTAGAAAAAACTTTTTTAGTGTCAGAGTGGTTGACAAATGGAATGCATTAGGAAGTGATGTGGTGGAGGCTGACTCCATACACAGTTTCAAGTGTAGATATGACAGAGCCCAGTAGGCTCAGGAATCTGTACACCTGTTGATTGACGGTTGAGAGGCGGGACCAAAGAGCCGAAGCTCAACCCCCGCAAGCACAACTAGGTGAATACACACACACATACACTCATGGATGTGGTATGGTGTTAAAAACATTTTTTTTTGCTATTGAAACATTCTTATAACATCGAGCGTAATAAAGCACTGCTTCCTGCCTCTCACTCAACACGTACAAAACTGGAATATATTGAAATTGAAATTGAAATTGAAATAAGTTTATTGAGGTAAAATACACACAAAGGGATGAGGTAGTTCAAGCTATTCTCACCCCGTTCAGTACAACGTGTTAATATTACATAGACACACATCACAAATAAACACATTACCAAACATTTTGAGAGGTTAAAATATACATTTCCTCCTTCACAAGTAAGGAATATATTTAAAATCTTTCTTTGCGGGATCACATCTAACCCAAAAATAAAAAAAATCAGTATCCCGGACGCAGGTTCGAATCCTCGTCACGGCCCTTGTGGATTTGTTCAGTATTAGATATTCCTTCCTCTTAAGAAATATATGATGCAAAAAAAAATTTCTGCCCTTGTAGTTCATGACACATGTAAAGAACAAAAAAATTAATAAATTTGATAATTTTTTTTTTAATAAATTTGATATTTTTTTTTTAATAAATTTGATTTTTTTTCTTTTTGAGTGAAAAGAGAGAAAGAAAGAAAGAAAAAGAGAGAAAGGAAAGAGAGAAAAACATAGAGGAAGGGAGAGAATAGACTTACACAAGGGGTAAAACTGGACCTATTCCTATTGTTGCTACCTCTTACCCCTTCCCCATTTACCCTTCCCCACCCCTTCCCCTGCTCCCTACTGCTGCTCTGGTAATGGTGCTTACCTATCAATGACTAAGGGGACGTGAGGTATAGCTCCTGGTACCCAGCCAACTAGCCCAATTCTACCCCGTTGCGTTAAAAGCTTCACTATTCTAGTCTTTGTCGAACCTTTCCTTGTAGTTGTGGATGGAGGTGGCTTCCACAACTTATTCTTTGACTGTATTCCACTGATTGACCTCCCATACAGTGTACGAGTATTTCCTTACATTGTCTATTCCCCTTAGTATCTTGTATATTGTTATCATATCTCCTCTATTTCCTCTGTCCTCCCAAGGTTAAGAGATCCTTCAGCCTATCCTCGTAATTTAACCCTATTAGATTTGCATCTAATCTAGTTGCAAACCTCTGTATGCTTTTAATTTAAGATTTGTTTCACAAGGTATGGGATCCAGGCCGGTGCTGCGTATTCTAGTGTTAGTCGACCAAAAGCTGTGTAGATGGCTTTGAGTGCGTCTTGATTATTAGGGGTTTCTAAACCGTTCAAATGTTTGCCAGCATCTCATATGCTGCTGATGTTACCCTGTCTATGTGTGTGCCTCTGGTGTTAAGGGTGGAATTATATAATTCCAACCTCTCCACTCCCAAATCTATCTGTCAGATTCCTGTAATTGCCTTCTATTAATGGTGTAGATACCTCCTGGTTTTCTTTCTTCCCTTCCCCATTTTCATTGCCTTACACTTATTAGGACTGAACTCAAGCAACCATTTATTTGTCCACTCCTGGAGTTTAACTGGGTAGATGATGGGACCTATGGTGATGGAGTCTGTGTGTGTGTGTGTGTGTCTCTCTCTCTCTCTCTCATCTCTCTCATCCTCTCTCCTCTCCTCTCTCTCTCTCTCTCTCTCTCTCTCTTTTTGTTATTTACATCTGAGTTACTATCACTGTCTATTTTGCATAGAAAATGGGGATTTGTGTTCTATGTGGCCCTTCTCTACAGCCTTTTCTAATATCTCCTCCAACATACAAGTCAATGGCGGCCCCGCTGGCCTTTCTCGCCAGACCTTTTTAAAAAAAAAAAGCCTTTTCCCCCACGCTTGGAGACGGGACGGAATGGGCTTGTTTGTCTGACGTTTGTATCTGGCTTAGTTTTGTTGTGTGGAAAAGGGGGGGGGGAGGGGTGAATTTTTTTTTTGTTTTATTTGCCTTTTAATTCAATGTTGTCTTAATGGCTTGGCGCTTCCCCCCCCCCCTGATCCTTCCCTTGCTTTTCTATTTGTTTCTAATTGGTGTATTTTTTTTTTTGTATATTTTGTTGTGTTTGCAAGTTGTGTTTTGGTCTGTTTTTTTTTGTTTTTGTTTTTTGCCACAGCTCTGATAAAATTTTAGCTTCTCTTCCACTATTATGCTTCCATTCCCTTATTCGTAATTTCCTTTCTACAGTTATCCCATATTTGTCTTGCTTTCATCCCTGGACTTAATCCCATCCCTATTTCATTCCATCTATTTCCCCTATTTTAGTTTCATTCCCCCCCCCCCCCTGTTACAATTTATTATCCTATTATATCCTCTTCTCCATTTTCGTGCCAATTTTCCCATTCCCTGTCTCCAAAGACCTGCCACTATTATATATAATAATTTGTTGCTAAATATACCAGGGAGATTTATCGATTTTTCTGGGCTCCAAATATTTTTCATGTAATTATAGAAGAATAACTGGATAAATAATTAAATGCAGCTGTTTTTTTTAATGTGTATATATATTATAATTAAAAAAAATCCGGCAGGAATGATTTTAACTATATTGCAAAATTTTCAACGTTTCAACAATTTTTGTTAAAAAATTTTCAACGTTTCAACAATTTTTGTTAAAAAATTTTCAACGTTTCAACAATTTTTGTGCAAAAATTTTCAACGTTTCAACAATTTTTGTGCAATCGTATTTTGGTCTCGAATTGACAATGAGCTGTTAAGGAAAATGTGTGTTTTTCGTTTGATTTCAGCTTGTTATCTAGAGATGTAACGAGTGTTTTAAGTACTTTGGATATGGACTTGAAATGTGAGTGTGACTATAGGCAGGAAGGGTATTATCAAGAAAGAAAGCAAAGGGAAAGGGCCAAGCCATTTCGTCTATATAGCACTTGGAATGGGGGGGGGGGGTCAGGATTTTGCGATGGGACGGGAGAGGGGAAGGGAAGGAATGGTGCCCAACCACTTGTGTGGACGGTCGGGGATTGAACGTCGACCTGTAGGAAGCGAGACCGTTGCTCTATCCTTCAGCCCCAAGTGGTTAAATAGGTTGTGATCATTTTGTTCAAAAAGAAAATTTTGTTTACGCAAAATAACACAATATGTGTATATTGTATAATAAGTGTATAATAAGTGTAGTGTATAATCCCTCTATATGTGTAATATTTTTTGTATATCCTTGTAGTATAATATCATCACTGGTATAGTTATAGTTACTCTGGTACCATTATATACCCTGACTATAATTATAATTATTGTTCTCTGGTAATATACCCAGGAATGAAGTACTTTTATCTTGGTATTTTCTACAATTCCGATACCAATGTTTTCACAAATATTCTCTCTGTTTATGAGAGATATTCTCTCTACGCGAATGCTTTCTCGATTAGATTTTTTCCCAATTTAAAATATAATATTTCCATTCTCCCTATTTTATGATAATATTTTCACAGGATTTCTCCCAATTTATGATTCCAAGGCCTTGATATCCCCCCCCCTAATTACGTTATCAATGTGTACACTCATTTTATCCTCTCTCTTAACTACCCTTCGCTATTCGTTTTATGAAACGAAACGCCTCGTTAAACCTGCATTTTAGGCATAGTTGAGTAACGAAACAAGTTTGTTTAAACGAAGGAATACACCGGATCTGAATATATCATCTCAAGACGAAGGAAGATTTTGCTTGACACGGTTAGAGAGGGAATTAGCATCCAGATGCTGACGAGAGTGAAGCCACAGGGGTCATTAGGAGTGGCCAGCGGTCACTTCCGGGGTCAAAGGTCAGGGGGGAGAGAGGCGAGAACTCAAACCGCAGATCTTTACACTAGTATGTAAATTCGTGGTGATTTTTTTTATGTTTACAGTAGTGGATACGGTAGCATGTGTGGGCTGACCTACGGTGGCAGGTGTAGAGCTCTGCTACAGCTGTGTTTGCAGGTGTAGAGCTCTGTCACAGCTGTGTTTGCAGGTGTAGAGCTCTGTCACAGCTGTGTTTGCAGGTGTAGAGCTCTGTCACAGCTGTGTTTGCAGGCGTAGAGCTCTGCTACAGCTGTGTTTGCAGGTGTAGAGCTCTGTCACAGCTGTGTTTGCAGGTGTAGAGCTCTGTAACAGCTGTGTTTGCAGGTGTAGAGCTCTGTAACAGCTGTGTTTGTAGGTGTAGAGCTGTCACAGCTGTGTTTGCAGGCGTAGAGCTCTGTCACAGCTGTGTTTGCAGGTGTAGAGCTCTGTAACAGCTGTGTTTGCAGGCGTAGAGCTCTGTCACAGCTGTGTTTGCAGGCGTAGAGCTCTGTAACAGCTGTGTTTGCAGCGTAGAGCTCTGTCACAGCTGTAGTTGCAGGTGTAGAGCTCTGTCACAGCTGTAGTTGCAGGTGTAGAGCTCTGTCACAGCTGTGTTTGCAGGCGCAGAGCTCTGTCACAGCTGTGTTTGCAGGTGTAGAGCTCTGTTACAGCTGTGTTTGCAGGCGCAGAGCTCTGCCACAGCATTTCCGGAGCCTTACCCTACTTGCTTTATCCCCTGTAACACGATCTATTTAATTGCTCTGAAACTCTGTGCCAAATTACCGCTGACTATTCGGAATCTCACTTGCGTGTGGGAAGAGCGAATCAGGTCACTAACCTCTATCCCACAAGACCCATAAAGAAGGGGTACATGAATTCCACTATGTCATCTATCCCTCCCACGAAACCACCTGCCCCGTCCCACAAGGCCCGTTTTTCATCCTAACACCACCTGGTACTTTTGAACCACCTGATGTACACAGAGACTTGAATATACAGCTTCTCACACCTAAACGCTATACTCACCCCCCTCTAAGCTCGTTAAAGTGGCCCCCCTCCCCTGTTATCACCTACGTGGTACTGATAGAGCCTTCAGGTGACTCAGATGACCCAAGGCCCACCTGTTAGGATCACCGACCTGTCCCACGATTCTAAGACCACCTGTTCTTATTTAAGATAACCTGCTCCAGTTTGAGGTCAATCGCATCATTCACCCTTCTCTCACTCTCCTCTCACTCTCCTCTCACTCTCCTCTCACTCTCCTCTCACTCTCTTCTCACTCTTCTCTCGCTCTCTTCTCACTCTCCTCTCACTCTCCTCTCACTCTCCTCTCACTCTTCTCTCACTCTTCTCTCACTCTTCTCTCACTCTTCTTCTTTCCTTGCCTCCCAACAAACGACTGAACTACCTCACTCCAGGAACGGCCAAACCAGGACGCATAACCATCAAAAAATTAATTACCGTGTGAACTTGGGGATTTTTTTTCCATTGAAGTTTTTTTTATCGTTTTCTATCGAATAAGTTTTTTGACGCAGCATTTTTTTGTTAATGGTAATGGCTTATAAACTTTTCCTGCTTTATGTTAACTACACTCAAATGATGGTTAAGAAGTGGTTGGCTTTTGGAGTATATTGCCAGAGAGAGAGAGAGAGAGAGAGAGAGAGAGAGAGAGAGAGAGAGAGAGAGAGAGAGAGAGAGAGAGAAAGGATTTCAACTATTTGTGTCTGCAGGATCGAGCTATTTGTTCTTGAATGTGTGTGTGTGTGTACTCACCTAGTTGCAGTTGCGGGGGTTGAGCTCTGGCTCTTTGGTCCCGCCTCTCAACTGTCAATCAACAGGTGTACAGATTCCTGAGCCTACTGGGCTCTATCATATCTACCTTTGTGTATGGAGTCAGCCTCCACCACATCACTGCCTAATGCATTCCATTTATTAACTACTCTGACACTGAAAAAGTTCTTTCTAACGTCCCTGTGGCTCATGTGGGTACTCAGTTTCCACGTGTGTCCCCTTGTTCGCGTACCGCCAGTGTTGAATAATTTATCCTTGTCTACCCTGTCAATTCCCCTGAGGATTTGGTTGGTAGTGATCATGTCTCCCCTTACCCTTCCAGTGTCGTAAGGTGCATTTCCTGCAGCCTTTCCTCGTAACTCATGCCTCTTACAGAAAGTGTGTGTGTGTGTGTGTGTGTGTGTGTGTGTGTGTGTGTGTGTGTGTGTGTGTGTGTGTGTGTGTGTGTGTGTTGTGTGTGTGTGTGAGTCTGATTGCGTGTGTACGCTTTCGCGGGTGTGTAATTAAGTAGTTCCACTACCCTAACAACAGTTAGAGGAAAATATATATATATGCTGTTGGTATATCGTATTTACGAATTATACTAAATGCGTGTGTGTGTATTTGAGTGCACATGTCTATATTGGTGTGAATACGAACGCATTCCAGCCCTGTTTGAGTGCAAATGCATTATTACGAACTCCATTGAAAGTGCAGGCGCTTATATTAACTCCCCCCCCCTCCCACCCCCCACGGCCTAGGTACACACAGCCCTGCGTCATGTGTACTGTGTGTGTGTACGTGTGTGTGTACACGGGTTGAAGTGTGAGGGGGTGTGCACATGTGCTCACTGTGCAGAAATATTGACCATCAAATGAACTCATAATATGCAAATATTCTAGGGAATGTGTTGGGGTGGGGGGGTAGGGGGGGTAGGGTGGATGGGGGGGGGGGGGGTAGGGGTGTATGGGGGGTGGGGAGGGGTTTCTTCCATCAGTAGTCAAGTTTACTTCTCTCTTTTTCTCCCCCCCCCCCTCCTCTCTTCTTTCTGCCGGTTTCCCCCTCTTTTTCCCCTTTCTCTTTAACCTTCTCTTTTGCCCCTTCTTTATCTCTCTTCTTTTTCGAAGATTTGTGTATAATCATTCTGACTCCTTTTCCATCCCACACCCCTCCCTTACCCCATATTGAACCCCCCCCCCCCCCTCCCTCCCCCCTCTCTCACCAACACCGACCCTCCCATCCCCCTCCTCTCTTCCATCCCACACTCCTCCATACTCACAAACCGCCCAAACGCTTCCACCACACCCTTTCACATTGAAACTCACTCTCTCTCTCTCTCTCTCTCTCTCTCTCTCTCTCTCTCTCTCTCTCTCTCTCTCCTCTCCTCTCTCCTCTCTCTCTCTCTCTCTCTCTCTCTCTCTCTCTCTCTCTCCTCTCTCTCCTCTCGCTCTCTCTCTCTCTCTCTCTCTCTCTCCAGTATCTCTACACCCAGACTTTCTAACCCCTATAAATTTACCAAAAAATTTCACTAACCTTAGCCTGGAGCCGGTCGGCCGAGCGGACAACACGCTGGACTTGTAATCCTGTGGTCCCGGGGTCGATCCCGGGCGCCGGCGAGAAACAATTGGCAGGGTTTCTTTCACCCTATGCCCCTGTTACCTAGCAGTAAAATAGGTACGTGGGTGTTAGTCAGCTGTCACGGGCTGCTTCCTGGGGGTGGAGGCCTGGTCGAGGACCGGGCCGCGGGGACACTAAAAAAAAAGCCCCGAAATCATCTCAAGATAACTCAAGATATCCGTGATTACGTGATTTAAATTGTAATTCAATTAAATTGTGATCTATATCTGATACAAGACATAATTATAATTTAATTACACGTCATTAGCTCTTAAATTGGGACGAAAATTGTTGTTTTAATATCGGCGTGATTTTATTATAATTATTAAACGTTAATTGTTGGGGTTTTGTAAGTCAGAATTGCATATTTTTCTTCATTGTATTTGAACTGGTGATTGTAAATTTGATAATTATTTAAATCCATTACTTGCTACGCCTTGCATTATGGTGTCCTAACTCGGGTAGATTAAAATATAAACACGATTTTACATTCCCCTTCTAAGACATCTTAGGGAAAGATATCTTAAAGGTACTTTGATGACAGCTTATCTAGAACGGTGACGGGGGAGACATCTCCCGTCACGCAGGGTGCAGTCGCGTCTCCACAGATCTCCAGTATCTATAGATACTGGTAATGGCTCAAAAGAGCCACCACTTACGGGCTATTCATGCCCGTGCCACCTTTTGGGTGGCTTAATCTTCATCAATTAATAGAACAGTGATACGCTGCTTTGTCAGTCGGGAGCCTTGAGGTATATTACTATATTACTTGGTATCCATATGCAGGCGATGAGTCACAATAACGTGGCTGAAGTATGTTGACCAGACCACACACTAGAAGTTAAAGGGACGACGACGATTTCGGTCCGTCCTGGACCATTCTCATCGACTTGAGAATGGTCCAGGACGGACCGAAACGTCGTCGTCCCTTCAACTTCTAGTGTGTGGTCTGGTCAATATTACTTGGTATATTATATTACTTGGTAGTTAGTCGGGAGGTATATTCGAGACGACTCTTCTAACTTGTCTTAGTTTGACGGGGAAGAACAGCCATATATATATTTTTAAAAAGTTTGGAGGAATAAGCAATTACGAAATAATATTTTCTACCCAGGAACCAAAAATTTTTGTTTATACAGAGTTTTATGTACTTAACACTTCGTAAAATTTAAATTGAACATTCGTGGTTTCGTTGAAAATTGCGTTAATCGTTCACAAATTTCGTTATACGCTTTCGCTATATGTTTTTAATCCTCAGGGTTTAGTGTTATAATTCCATTAAGATAGTAAATGAGAATTAAATCAGGTACAAAAACAACTTTATTATTTATCATAACGAAGCATATATATGAATCACTTCAAATGGGTGAATGAGAGAGGAAGAATATTTTCAGATCACAAACTTGAGTGAATGACTAGGCACCATTCTACTAGCCAGACTCGTTCATCACTGAAAGATATTTAATTTACTAGGCAACTATAGCTTACAATACTGAAGTAGAGCATTTAACACCAGACTCACTATTGAAATTACTCAATAAAATATATTCAGTCTCCGTGGTGTAGTGGTAAGACACTCGCCTGGCGTTCCGCGAGCGCTTTGTCATGGGTTCGTATCCTGGCCGGGAGGATTTACTGGGCGCAAATCCTTAACTGTTTGCCTCTGTTTAACGCAACAGTAAAATGTGTACTCGGTTGTAACAACGATTCTTCGCGGCAGGGGATCGTATTCCAGGGACCTGCCCGAAACGCTACGCGTACTAGTGGCTGTACAAGACTGTAACAACTCTTGTATATATTTAAAAATAAAATGTAGAAGCTACAACAAAATCAGATTATAAACAAACTAGAAAAAAAATACCTCCCCAAATAAAATTGTTAGACAAAGGTAGAAATGACAGATATATAAATACATCCGGGGATGTATTTATATATCGACCGAGGGGAGCCGGTCGGCCGAGCGGACAGCACACTGGACTTGTGATCCTGTGGTCCTGGGTTCGATCCCAGGCGCCGGAGAGAAACAATGGGCAGAGTTTCTTTCACCCTATGCCCCTGTTACCTAGCAGTAAAATAGGTACCTGGGTGTTAGCCAGCTGTCACGGGCTGCTTCCTGGGGGTGGAGGCCTGGTCGAGGACCGGGCCGCGGGGACACTAAAAAGCCCCGAAATCATCTCAAGATAACCTCAAGAAGATCTTATAGAGTGCCGGGAAAAGCTTCATCCTCTTGTGGAAAGAGTGAATTACAAGCGAGCCCGTCCTCCTTAGGTTTCTCAAGAAACTATCGTATTAAAGTGCCCCCCCTTTACCCTAACCTACCAGAGGCCCCCAAACAGAAAACGGGGGACAGAATGTCAATTTCGCCAGTCGCATCCGTTTTCTAGTACAATTTTTTGGCCTTAGGTAGGAATATACGTCAAAATGCGACGTTCTATCCGGAGAGGATGATTTCAAATACCCTTTAACTACATATTACAGATAACCGAAACAAAGTAAATTGGCAATTAACGATTGACTAGGCCAGCGTTTCTTGAAAATTGGTCATCATGACCTTAACGACCCGTGATTAACCCTGGCAGCGTTGGGTATACTCAGAGGCCATCCAGGTATACTGTATACTCTGTAACTTGTCCCTGTACCGCCTCTATAACCTTACAAATAGGCTACATAGTTTACAAACGTTGCTTCCCTATTTTAAAGCACAAATTGCCTTAAAAAATGAAGATGATGATGTTTAAAATTCGCTACTTGGAATAAAGAAAATTCCAAGTAGCACGGGCTATGGCGAGCCCGTGAAAAGGGAGAGAACAAATAGCCTAAAAGCTACTCTTTTATGTATTTCATTACTTCAATAAACTTACTTTAACTTGACCCCCCCTGGCTTCCTAACTCAAGTTGATGCTCTCTTATAACACAGAGGGAGAGAGAGAGTGTGCTATAAGGGCCTGATAGCTGAGTGGA
>NW_025565010.1:172500-246572 GCF_020424385.1 Procambarus clarkii | reverse complement strand
GTCAGTACTGGAAGATGGAATATCATTAGCAAGGGATGAACCAATGGAAGAGAAGAACCTATTGAACTCAATAGCAGAATCAGAGGCTGAAAGCTGACCATCGTTATTTGACAGGAGAGTCGGTTTGTTATTTAAAGACTTTTTTGATCCCAATATTTGTGAAATTGTTCTCCATGTTTGTTTAATGTTGCTCTTTATTTGGGTAAATTTATCTTCGTAGTATTTAGTTTTGGCTCGTCTAATTATCTTAGATAGCAATAATGAGTAATTCTTTGAGAATTCTTTGGAGACAATCCCTAACCTATACTTTTTCTCAAGGTCATGTTTTTTATTAATAGATTTAAGTATTCCCTTTGTAAGCCAGGGATTGTTAAGCCTTTTGGTTGTGACTTGTTTTGTAAGCATAGGACAGTGGGTATTATAAAGGCTAAGAGTTATTTGAAGAAAAGATTGAACTGCTAGGTTGATGTCCTCTATGTTACCTAACTCGGACTCCCAGTTGACATTATCAGTAGCAGTTATAAAATTGTCTATAGCAGTTTCATTGTGTAGTCTAAAACGTATCTCTCTTGACTCAAGAGGTGGTTTGCTAATGTTAGTTAAGAGAAATGTGGGGTAATGGTCTGTAGTGCTATCGGTGATTATACCTGAAGTAAGCGGAGAGGTTATATTTGTCCAGATGTGATCAAGAGTCGTGGCAGTGCTATCAGTGATTCTAGTAGGTCTAGTGATTGAGGGAATGAGGAAGCAGGAATTCATACAGTTGAGGAAGCTAACAGCAGTAGGGTGTTCTGGCTCGCAGAGATTTATAATCATGATTTTGTGGGTGATTTATAATCACCCACACAAATACACACATCAATAATCTCTGTGTCACTTATTTTATACATGTTCTTGTAGAACATTCTATTGCGAACACATTGGGCGCTGCCCAATAAACTCGCCCCTCGGGGCAAAATTATTTTTTTTTTTTAATCTTGGTGGAACATAAAATGGCCGCCTGTGTTTATGCTGTCGTCAGATGGCGCTGTGACGTCACAGATGAGGGAAGCACGTACTGCGCATTAATGCCTCGATCCCTCGTTATTTATTTATTTTATTTATTTATATATATATATATACAAGAACGTACATTGGGGGGTTAAGAGACAACATAGAGCTTAAGTTAGAATTATAATCTTGTAAAACCACTAGCTTGCATATATAGCGTTTCGGGCAAGTCCTTAAACTAATCTTTGAGCAAATTCTTAAACAGAGTTTTAGAGAAATAATTAAATGTAAAATTGATAAAAAGTGTTTAACAGGTACATTACAGCTTTACTTTACAAGTACAGATGATTTTAAGTAGGATAATTACAGTAAAATTGTCAAAAAATTGTTTACAGGTACGATGCAAGAATTTTTGACACAAAAGCAGATCAGAACAATACACAATAATGAACAAGGAATCCTAAGTACAATTAGGAAAACATCTCAGGGTTATACATTGGATTACTGAAGCACAATATGAGGATCATTACAAATAGTAATGCAGTAGAATATGCACTCATATTCTATTATTAAGTTAATATTAAGTTCCTTCCTCATGTTAAGTATCTTTGTGGTACTAGGGACATCCAAGGATTATCTTCAAGGCTTCGTTCTGCAAGTTTTCAAGCCCTTTAAGCTTTCTTTCAGTCATCAAGGCAAGCAGAGATGCAACATAATCCACTACCTCCTTTATGAACTGGCGTTACTCTTGCGTTTTTAAGGATATCAGGGAAGGTATGACACTCAAGGGATTTGTTGAACAGCAGAGCTATAGGTGGCGCAAGGGCATTGGAGGCGCTCTTGTATACAATGGATGGGATTTCACTGATGTTCCCAGCTTTGGTTTTTAGTGAATGTATGATGGACACAACATCTGACGGGCTGACTGGTGAGAGGAGAAGAGAGTTTGGATAGCTGCCTGAGAGATATGTGTTGATATGTGTCTGACTCTGTGGGATTTTACTTGCAAGGTTAGCACCAATCGATGAAAAGAAGCTATTAAATTAATTCGCCATTTCTAAGTCAGATGACAGTGTAAGGCCATCCTTAGAGAGTGTTATCTGGTTGTGGGAGTGTTGTTTAGTTCCCAGGATGTTAGAGATGGTATTCCATGTGCTTTTCATGTTGCCTTTTGCTTCTTTGAATCTAGTCTCATAGTATGAAAGTTTTGCTTTTCTTATGATACTGGTAAGCACTGACGAGTACCTTTTAACTACTTCCATTGGAATTAGGCCACTCCTAAATTTCTTTTCGTATTCATGTTTTTTGTTGATTGATTTGATTATGCCACTTGTGAGCCACGGGTTATTTTTTCTTTTATCAGTTACTTGTTTGGTAAGGAGGGGACAGTGAGTGTTGTAGAGGCTTAGAGTTTTGTAGAGAAAGAGGTTAGTTGATGAGTTTATATCCTGTGAATTATTAAATTCAGATTCCCAGTTAATATTGTGAAGTGCATTAGAGAGATTGCCTAAAGCTGATTCACTATGTAGCCTGAATGAAAGTTTTTTGGTTTCTGGTGGTGATGTGTCAATGTTTGCTATGAGGAAAGTAGGATAGTGGTCAGTTGTTCTGTCATAAATTACCCCAGATGTAAGGGGAGCTGTTATATTAGTCCAAAGGTGATCCAGGGTAGTGGCAGATGTTTGAGTGACTCGGGTGGGCTTGGTGATTGTGGGGATTAGCATACAGGAGTGCATGCTGTTACGGAAATAGTCAACTTGAGGGTTGTTTTCAACATTCAATAAAGAAATTCTGGAGGGCTTCTGTGCAAGGGTTAGGATGAGCTAGCCTAAGCATTTTTATACCAATTTGACAGTTATTTTCAGTAACACGATAAACAACGCTCGGAATATTAAGTTCCTTTCTCATATTAAGTATCTTTGTGGTACGAGGGCACCCAAGGATTATCCTCACGGCTTCGTTCTGCAATTTTTCAAGCCCTCCAAGCTTTCTTTCAGGATGCCTTAAAGTTAGTTTAGTTCATTTATTATGCACCCCATACCCATCTTGTGGGCAGTAGTGGAAAGGGTTGCAGAGGCACATAATGGGCTCAGGGACTGAACCCCACAATTCATTTAGCTAAGCAAGTTACAATCTTGATGAGCTAGTTACAAAATTCAGTATAAGTCGTCACATCAACAATGGGTTCGAGATCGATCACAAGTACAGTTTCTAAATTAAGCAACTGACATATGTGGAGAGCTAGTGTCACAATTGATATGTTTGTCCTGCACACCGCCCCTCATCCAGTGGGCAGCGGTGGATAGGTTACAATCACTTTGTTACTACTTACAGTTAGCAAACTGGGGATATTTGGCTAAAATTTCTGGTACCAGATAATTTTGAATGAAATATTGACACATCGTTGGTACATTGGTTATAAAATTGTCTCTGAATTCACTATCACATAGTGACGGAGGGTGTGCGAATAATTTTGTTGACAATTAACATTGGGTCAGGTCTACATCGGCAGATAATGAGAATTCCCAGAAATACTTGTAACCGAGTCTAAGCCGAGCAGTAGTAACATCTAGAAGTCTGCTGATTTTATTGGATGAACCATAGATGTGTCGCTCCTCTTGCATAATAGTATTGAACGAAAGTTAATCTCCCCAAACAATTTCGCGTTTTGGGCAAGTTACCCCTCCACTCTCTCCATTTTTTTTGGGACATTCCCTGGTAGTGTGCGGAAATACTGAAAAGTGTATACTCTTTTCAACTTTGTCACCTTAATTCTCGTCCTATGTCTTTCATTTTGGTATCAATGCGTTCGCAATAGAATTCCACACAGAACTATGTGAATATAATGTCAAAGACAGCAGCGCGCTCCACCCGCCGACAAGATGAATGTAGGCCAAGGGTACCAGAAAAAGAAAGCTGAGCGTGATAATACTGAAAAGTGTATACCCTTTTCAACTTTGTTACCTCAATTCTCATCCTAGGTTTTTCAATTTAGCATCAATGTTTTCGCAATAGAATTCTCTACAGGACTAAAGGCATATAAACTCCAAAAGCCCGGCTTACCATCCGCAACAAACAGAGAAAGCGAGAGCGTGTTACCAGGGAGCGCACAAGAGCGATAAAATGTATACACTCTTTTCATTCTGGTCACCTCAATTGTCATCCTAGGTCTTTCATTTTGGTATCAATGTGTTCGCAATAGAATTTCCAACCGGAATTTATGCATGAAATGTCAAAAACAGCAGCGTGCTCCACCCGCTGACGTGATGAAAGCACGGCGGACCATCCACACAAAACAGAGAAAGTGAGAGAAAGTAACCTGGGAGCACTCTAGTGCAATGTAATGTGAACACACTTTTCACTTTGGTTACCTCAATTCTCGTCATATGTCTTTCATTTTGGTATCAATGTGTTCGCAATTGTATCTGCTGGCATTTTACCCTTTGCTTGGATCTGAAGGGTTTTAGGCTCACCACGATGCAATCTGATAGTACCACACGTGTATATACCTATCTTCAAGCAGCAATTCACTCATTCAAACCGACTTATAATAGTTATCCATATATAAATGGTAATCTTTGTTCTACCTGTTAACCTGTCATATGAAGAAAGATTGTCAAAACTTATATTACATTCTCTAGAAAAGCAAAGAATTAGGAGTGACATATGGTAGAGGTGCACAATGGGATGAATGGACATAACAAAGGGGACATTAATGGGGTATTAAAAGTAGCAACACAAGACAGAACTCGAAACAAAGTGTAAAAATTGGAAAAATTTAGATTTAGGAAAGAACTGCATGAGTAAATACACTGGGTTTGTACCTTAAGGTTCATGTATGCAATATTACAGAGTTCCAGTTAACTCCCATGCATGCAATTAATTTATGTTATGTTTATGTTTTTTATGTTAAAATGTTTTTGTTGATTTGTTTGTATATTTTCATAAGTAAAGCATGCTTACCGTCTTATTCCAAGTTTTATGATAACTTTACAATGTTTAAAACATTAAGTTCAATATATATTCTGGTTTTCATACAGGAATTATACGTTAATATAACATCATAATAACGTAATGATGTCGTGTAAATAACGTTATACTGACGTCATATAAATGTTATATTTATGTTATAAGAACGTAAATTGGATAGCTTTACAGAAAGTAAACAAAAAAAACTAAATGTTGACTGAAAATTATTTATTCTTAAATATAAAGCATGAAAACATTATAATACCATAGCATTTACTATTATTTTTAAATTTTTACATAAATCTTAAAAAACTGTGTCATAAGAATATATGTTTTTAGTTATATCCTTTGGTTTTAAGAATGTCAGATATACGTATTTATGTCAAAAGTTACAGTATTACCTTTGTGGAACCATTTAAAAACGTCCACAAACGTTCTGTGTTTGCTGGGTAGTGTGTACTGGTTCCTTATGGTGTGTACTGGTGCCTTATGGTGTGTACTGGTGCCGTATGGTGTGTACTGGTGCCTTATGGTGTGTACTGGTGCCTTATGGTGTGTACTGGTGCCTTATGGTGTGTACTGGTGCCTTATGGTGTGTTCTGGTGCCTTATGGTGTGTGTTCTGGTGCCTTATGGCGTGTACTGGTGCATTATAGTGTGTACTGGTACCTTATTGTGTGTACTGGTGCATTATGGTGTGTATAATGCACACTTTAGTGCGCGCGGCACTAGCTGGAAAAACAAGCGGGTTGTGCTCAAGCGTAAACACAAAAAAGTTTATAATCTTTTCACGCTCCTAACCTCAATTCTCGAGCTACGTTTTTCATTTTGGTATCAATGCGTTGGCAATAAAATTCTCTACAAGATCATATGCATAAAATGTCACCGAAGCATTTGGTATCCCACCACGAAGTAAATAAACACGAAGATGACTCGCCGTGACACCCAAACAGGAAGTAAATGTTCATACTCTTTCGTTTGTTGCCAGCCTCACAGTCATCCTACAGCGCTCATTTTGATATCACTGAACTCACAATAAAATTCCCCACCCAGACATATGCCTATCAATGTCTAATTATGGTATCGGGTGACCCGCACGAGTGTGGGAACTGGGCGAAGCATTAGCCGTGATTTCAGCAGGGACGGGCTTTGAATGTTTATACTTATTTCACTGTCCTGACATTATTTCTGGAGCTACGTATTTCATTTTTATAGCAATGTGTTCGCAATAGAAAGTTCTATAAGAACATGGGTAGAGTTGGCCAACACAGCGTCAAATAAATTTGCGGCGAATAAAATCTTACGCGTGTTTGTACCCGTGAGCGTCAAAAGTTTTTACTTTGCTCATGTTTTTCAAGTTTATACTTGTTTCACACCGTTTTTTTTTGTATAGTGTTCGGAATAAAATACCCTACACAGACATATGCATATCAAATACAATTCCTTGGAATTCACAGCTTTAGAGATGACGGAAAACACACAACCGGAACCCGCTCTTGACACTCCAACTCACACCCGCAAGACCCACAAAAAAAGTTTCTCTTGTTTCATGTATACTTACTTTAGTTTTCGTGCTACAGTTCTCATTTAGGTATCAAAATATTCCTAAGAAAATAGACTACAATACTGAAACAATCTAAGACAATTATGTGTAATTACCAAAGCAAAGACGATTGTAGTAAAATAAGTTGAGCATTTTATCTCCACTCCACCTCCTTCAGGTACTGATTCCTGAAGTTGCTCAACAGATGTTCCTAGGTGGAGTGAAGCTGATGTAGGTGGTTATTTCTTGTCCACCCAATACACCCTTTTCCTGTGATAAGTGGTGTAACAAGGTATGACGCAAAGTGGAACATCGCATGTCTTGCACGCTATACCAGTTTCCTTCCTGATACCCGACTTTGAACACACTTCACACCTGCGACGTTTGGGGATTTTTACCAGCTCATGTTTCAATTTATAGTTCAGGCGAGTCTCTGCTATAACAACACGTCGCTGTTGTCTCTGGGTTGGCAATAAACTACTGTCTGAATCGTCGCTCTCACTATTGTTTTCAAACACTAATGTGGAATATGAATTATCTTCATCAGATTCAGCTTCAGCACTAGGTGTAGACGTGAAGAGAGGGCGCCTCACACCGGACGGGCCAGGTGTTGACGGGTCAGCAGCAGGATACACAGGACCAGTGTCATGATTTATGTCTGGAGCATGAACTAGATGTGGAGATGGTGTAGTTGTTGCAGGCCACTCTGCCTTGTCAAATTTCAATAAAGACCAAATAGCAACTTCATGGAACTAGAGCAGAGTTAGTTTCCTTCGATCATCTGTGTTGGCCTTGTACAATGCATGTACAATGCATTGAGTAAAGACCAAATAGCAACTTCATGGAACTAGAGCAGAGTTAGTTTCCTTCGATCATCTGTGTTGGCCTTGTACAATGCAACCACAAGTTGACATTGAATGTGAATTAACAATGAGACAAGTAAGATTTATACTAATACATTTATACTAACTCTGTTGAGCGTTGACCATTTATACATCAAATCTGTTGATGTGAGCACTTTAGTTTAGTCTGCCGTTTAAAGAAAAAAAGAGCATATCAATGGTATATCACAGAAAACGAATTTATCATAAACTCATGTATTTGTCTTATCATATTGAACTGCATTCATATTTTTAATATATAACAATATGAATATACAAATTTCTGTAAATCCCCTACCTTGTTGGAATCTGTGGAAATGAATGAGCACTTGTGCTGGCTGAAGGCGCTGAAGGAAACCACATTGGTTTCATTTTGGATACAAATGTCCATGGAGATTCAAAATGGAAACTAATTATATAGTTGAACCTGCAGAGACGAGTTTAAGAATCTGTGTTGAGAGTGATGGACACAGCCTTCACAATTATACTTCAGAGAATGTAAACATCTAAGAGTCATTAGAAATATGTGTAGAATAATAAACCCTACATTGTTTGAGTTAGGGAAAACACCATTTGTGATATATAGATACTATAGCTGTTCCTAAAGATTCACCCTTTTTTACACCAGCAAGATAACATATAAGATTTTAAGAGTTGACGAATGTTAATATTCTTGTTTGATAAACTGTGAACTTGAGACATAGTTAATAAGAACATATTAACACAACAAAAAGTTTTCAGAATCTTTAACACCACTTTCCAGCAACTTATATAATTTATATAAATTATTTTAGAGAATAATACATAAATTATATATTTAAACATGATATAGTGTTTAGTGGAATGTATAAGGAGTCAAATTGTGTTAAAAAGAGCGATTTTTAGAAAATTTGGAAAAATACTTTTTTCTGTTCAAATTATAACTAAATGGATTTTAAAGGTTT
The DNA here is from genome assembly GCF_020424385.1 of Procambarus clarkii. Taxonomy (NCBI): domain Eukaryota; kingdom Metazoa; phylum Arthropoda; class Malacostraca; order Decapoda; family Cambaridae; genus Procambarus; species Procambarus clarkii. Next base: position 238,246 of record NW_025565010.1, on the reverse strand, counting down.
CACTCAGCCAATATATATCATTCACAATTTATTAATGAATTTTACAAAAAAACACCATAAATTTTATATTTAAACATGTAAAAACTATTTGTTTTACATTTGGAAGAAAATAATTGTAGAAAAACAATTTATAATTAAACCTTTGTGTTTGGATTTTTTGAGTAAAAGTTTCTCAAAGGCTCTCCTGCACCATTCTCAATGCAAATCATTCCCACACCTATGGGAAGAGATAGGCGAACGTTGTGTAGATGATTTGTGTTTGCTGGGTCAAGAGAGGAATGCAGAGGCTGAAGAGAGTGATGCAGAGGCTTAAGTGAGTGATCCAGAGGATTAAGAGAGGGATGCAGAGGCTCACGAGAGTGATGCAGAGGCTAAAGAGAGAGATGCAGAGGCTAAGGAGAGTGATGCAGAGGCTAAAGAGACTGATGCAGAGGCTCAAGATAATGATGTAGAGGCCTAATATAGGGATGCAAATGCTCAAGAGAGTTATGCAGAGGATGAAAAGAGGGATGCAGAGGCTCAAGACAGGGATGCAGAGGTTGAAAAGAGGGATGCAGAGGCTCAAGAGAGTGATGCAGAGGCTGAAGTGAGAGATGCAGAGGCTTAAGAAAGTGATGTGTAGGTTGAAAAGAGGGATGCAGAGGCTCAAGAGAGTGATGCAGAGGCTGAAGTGAGAGATGCAGAGGCTTAAGAAAATGATGCAGAGGTTGAAAAGAGGGATGCAGAGTTTCAAGAGAGGGAAGCAGAGGCTCAAGAGAGGGATGCAGGGGCTCAGGAGAGTGAAACAGAGGATGGAAAGAGGGATGCAGAGGCTCAAGAGAGGGAAGCAGAGGCTTAAGAGAGGGATGCAGGGGCTCAACAGAGGGATGCAGAGGCTCAAGAGAGGGATGCAGAGGCTCTTGAGAGTGATGCAGAGGCTCAAGAGAGGGATACAGAGGCTCAAGAGAGTGATGCAAAGGCTCAATAGAGGGATGCAGAGGCTCATGAGAGGGATGCAGGAGTTTAAGAGAGGGATGCAGAGGCTCAAGAGAGTGATGTAGAGGCTTAAGAGAGGGATGCAGAGGCTCAAGAGATAGATGCAGAGGCTTAAGAGAGGGATGCAGAGGCTCAAGAGAATGATGCAGAGGCTCAAGAGAGTGCTGCAGAGCCTCAAGAGAGGGATGCTGAGGCTCCAGAGAGGGATGCAGAGGCTCAAGAGAGTGATGCAGAAGCTGAAGAGAGAGATGCAGAGGCTTAAGAGATAATGCAGAGGCTCAAAAGAATGATGCAGAGGATTAAGAGAGGGATGCAGAGGCTCAACAGAGTGATGTAGAGGCTCAAGAGAGTGATGCAGAGGCTCAAGAGAGTGATGCAGAGGATCATGAGAGTGATGCAGAGGCTCAAGAGATTGATGCAGAGGATCAAGAGATGGAAGCAGAGGCTTGAGAGAGTGATGCAGAGGCCGAAGAGAGTGATGCAGAGGCCGAAGAGAGTGATGCAGAGGCATAAGAGAGTGATGCAGAGGCTGAAGAGAGTGGTGCAGAGGATTAAGAGAGTGATGCAGAGGCTCAAGAGAGGGATGCAGAGGCTCACAAGAGTGATGCAGAGGCTCAAGAGAGGGATGCAGAGGCTCACAAGAGTGATGCAGACTCCTAATAGAGGGATGCAGAGGCTCAAGACAGTGATGAAGAGGCTTAAGAGAGGGATGCAGAGGCTCAAGTGAGGGATGCAGAGGCACAATAGAGGGATGCAGAGGCTTTTGAGAGTGATGCAGAGGCTCAACAGAGGGAAGCAGAGGCTTCAGAGAGTGATGTAAAGGTTCAATAGAGGAATGCAGAGGCTCTAGAGAGTGATGCAGAGGCTCAAGAGAGTGATGCAGAGGCTCGAGAGAGTGATGCAGTGGCTCAAAAGAGTTATTCAGGGTCTTAAGAGAGTGATGCAGATGCTTAGGAGAATGATGCAAAGGCTCAAAAGAGGAATGCAGAGGCTGAAGAGAGTGATGCAGAGGCTTAAGTGAGTGATGCAGAGTCTTAAGAGAGGGATGCAGAGGCTCACGAGAGTGATGCAGAGGCTGAAGAGAGAGATGCAGAGGCTAAGGAGAGTGATGCAGAGGCTAAAGAGAGTGATGCAGAGGCTCAAGAGAATGATGTAGAGGCTTAAGATAGGGATGCAAAGGCTCAAGAGAGTGATGCAGAGGATGAAAAGAGGGATGCAGAGGCTCAAGAGAGGGATGCAGAGGCTCAAGAGAGGGATGCAGGGGCTCAAGAGAGGGATGCAGAGGCTCAAGAGAGCGATGCAGAGGCTCTTGAGAGTGATGCAGAGGCTCAAGAGAGGGATGCAGAGGCTCTTGAGAGTGATGCAGAGGCTCAAGAGAGGGATACAGAGGCTCAAGAGAGTGATGCAAAGGCTCAATAGAGGGATGCAGAGGCTCATGAGAGGGATGCAGGAGTTTAAGAGAGGGATGCAGAGGCTCAAGAGAGTGATGTAGAGGCTTAAGAGAGGGATGCAGAGGCTCAAGAGATAGATGCAGAGGCTTAAGAGAGGGATGCAGAGGCTCAAGAGAATGATGCAGAGGCTCAAGAGAGTGCTGCAGAGCCTCAAGAGAGGGATGCTGAGGCTCCAGAGAGGGATGCAGAGGCTCAAGAGAGTGATGCAGAAGCTGAAGAGAGAGATGCAGAGGCTTAAGAGATAATGCAGAGGCTCAAAAGAATGATGCAGAGGATTAAGAGAGGGATGCAGAGGCTCAACAGAGTGATGTAGAGGCTCAAGAGAGTGATGCAGAGGCTCAAGAGAGTGATGCAGAGGATCATGAGAGTGATGCAGAGGCTCAAGAGATTGATGCAGAGGATCAAGAGATGGAAGCAGAGGCTTGAGAGAGTGATGCAGAGGCCGAAGAGAGTGATGCAGAGGCCGAAGAGAGTGATGCAGAGGCATAAGAGAGTGATGCAGAGGCTGAAGAGAGTGGTGCAGAGGATTAAGAGAGTGATGCAGAGGCTCAAGAGAGGGATGCAGAGGCTCACAAGAGTGATGCAGAGGCTCAAGAGAGGGATGCAGAGGCTCACAAGAGTGATGCAGACTCCTAATAGAGGGATGCAGAGGCTCAAGACAGTGATGAAGAGGCTTAAGAGAGGGATGCAGAGGCTCAAGTGAGGGATGCAGAGGCACAATAGAGGGATGCAGAGGCTTTTGAGAGTGATGCAGAGGCTCAACAGAGGGAAGCAGAGGCTTCAGAGAGTGATGTAAAGGTTCAATAGAGGAATGCAGAGGCTCTAGAGAGTGATGCAGAGGCTCAAGAGAGTGATGCAGAGGCTCGAGAGAGTGATGCAGTGGCTCAAAAGAGTTATTCAGGGTCTTAAGAGAGTGATGCAGATGCTTAGGAGAATGATGCAAAGGCTCAAAAGAGGAATGCAGAGGCTGAAGAGAGTGATGCAGAGGCTTAAGTGAGTGATGCAGAGTCTTAAGAGAGGGATGCAGAGGCTCACGAGAGTGATGCAGAGGCTGAAGAGAGAGATGCAGAGGCTAAGGAGAGTGATGCAGAGGCTAAAGAGAGTGATGCAGAGGCTCAAGAGAATGATGTAGAGGCTTAAGATAGGGATGCAAAGGCTCAAGAGAGTGATGCAGAGGATGAAAAGAGGGATGCAGAGGCTCAAGAGAGGGATGCAGAGGCTCAAGAGAGGGATGCAGGGGCTCAAGAGAGGGATGCAGAGGCTCAAGAGAGCGATGCAGAGGCTCTTGAGAGTGATGCAGAGGCTCAAGAGAGGGATGCAGAGGCTTAAGAGAGTGATGCTGAGGCTCAATATAGGGAGGCAGAGGCTCATGAGAGGAATGCAGGAGTTCAAGAGAGGGATGCAGAGGCTCAAGAGAGTGATGCAGAGGCTTAAGAGTGGGATGCAGAGGCTCACGAGAGAGATGCAGAGGCTTAAGAGAGGGATGCAGAGGCTCAAGAGAATGATGCAGAGGCTCAAGAGAGTGCTGCAGAGGCTCAAGAGAGGGATGCTGAGGCTCCACAGAGGGATGCAGAGGCTCAAGAGAGTGATGCAGAGGCTGAAGAGAGAGATGCAGAGGCTTAAGAAAGTGATGCAGAGGTTGAAAAGAGGGATGCAGAGGCTCAAGAGATGGAAGCAGTGGCTCAGGAGAGGGATGCAGAGGATGAAAAGAGGGATGCAGAGGCTCAAGAGAGGGAAGCAGAGGCTTAAGAGAGGGATGCAAGGGCTCAAGAGAGGGATGCAGAGGCTCAAGAGAGGGATGCAGAGGCTCTTGAGAGTGATGCAGAGGCTCAAGAGAGGGATGCAGAGGCTTAAGAGAGTGATGCAAAGGCTCAATAGAGGGATGCAGAGGCTCATGAGAGGGATGCAGGAGTTTAAGAGAGGGATGCAGAGGCTCAAGAGAGTGATGCAGAGGCTTAAGAGAGGGATGCAGAGGCTCAAGTGATAGATGCAGAGGCTTAAGAGAGGGATGCAGAGGCTCAAGAGAATGATGCAGAGGCTCAAGAGAGTGCTGCAGAGCCTCAAGAGAGGGATGCTGAGGCTCCAGGGAGGGATGCAGAGGCTGAAGAGAGTGATGCAGAGGCTGATGAGGATGGTGCAGAGGCTCAAGAGATTGATGCAGAGGATTAAGACAGGGATGCAGAGGTTCAAGACAGGGATGCAGAGGCTCAAGAGAGTGATGCAGAGGCCCAACAGAGTGATGTAGAGGCTCAAGAGAGTGACGCAGAGCTTTAAGAGAGGGATGCCGAGGCTCCAGAGAGGGATGCAGAGGCTGAAGAGAGAGATGCAGAGGCTTAAGAGATAATGCAGAGGCTCAAGAGAATGATGCAGAGGATTAAGAGAGGGATGCAGAGGCTCAACAGAGTGATGTAGAGGCTCAAGAGAGTGATGCAGAGGCTCAAGAGAGTGATGCAGAGGATCATGAGAGTGATGCAGAGGCTCAAGAGAGTGATGCAGAGGATAAAGAGAGGGAAGCAGAGGCTTGAGAGAGTGATGCAGAGGCTGAAGAGAGTGATGCAGAGGCATAAGAGAGTGTTGCAGAGGCTGAAGAGAGTGTTGCAGAGGATTAAGAGAGTGATGCAGAGGCTCAAGAGTGGGATGCAGTGGCTCACAAGAGTGATGCAGACTCCTAATAGAGGGATGCAGGGGCTCAAGACAGTGATGCAGAGGCTTAAGAGAGGGATGCAGAGGCTCAAGTGAGGGATGCAGAGGCTCAAGTGAGGGATGCAGAGGCACAATAGAGTGATGCAGAGGCTTTTGAGAGTGATGCAGAGGCTCAACAGAGGGAAGCAGAGGCTTCAGAGAGTGATGTAAAGGCTCAATTGAGGGATGCAGAGGCTCTAGAGAGTGATGCAGAGGTTCAAGAGAGTGATGCAGAGGATCAAGAGAGTGATGCAGAGGCTCGAGAGAGTGATACCTGGTTGATACCTGGTTGATGGGGTTCTGGGAGTTCTTCTACTCCCCAAGCCCGGCCCGAGGCCAGGCTCGACTTGTGAGAGTTTGGTCCACCAGGCTGTTGCTTGGAGCGGCCCGCAGGCCCACATACCCACCACAGCCCGGTTGGTCCGGCACTCCTTGGAGGAATAAATCTAGTTTCCTCTTGAAAATGTCCACGGTTTAGGTGCTTTATTGCGTCTATGCGTGCCGTATATGTTCTCTGTATTCCCTCTATTTCAGCAATCTCTCCTGCTTTGAAGGTGGAAGTGAGTACTGAGCAGTACTCAAGACGGGACAACACAAGTGCCTTGAAGAGTACAACCATTGTGATGGGATCCCTGGATTTGAAAGTTCTCGTAATCCATCCTATCATTTTTCTGGCTGTCGCAATATTTGCTTGGTTATGCTCCTTAAACGTTAGGTCGTCAGACATTATTATTCCCAAATCCTTTACATGCTGTTTTCCTACTATGGGTACATTTGATTGTGTTTTGTACTCTGTATTATGTTTAAGGTCCTCATTTTTACCGTACCTGAGTACCTGGAATTTATCACTGTTATACATCATGTTATTTTTTGATGCCCAGTCGAAAACTTTATTAATATCAGCTTGAAGTTTTTCAATGTCCTCAGCCGAGGTAATTTTCATACTGATTTTTGTGTCATCTGCAAAGGATGATACGAAGCTGTGACTTGTATTTTTGTCTATATCTGATATGAGAATAAGGAAAAGCAGTGGTGCAAGGACTGTACCCTGAGGTACAGAGCTTTTCACTGCACTTGGACTAGATTTTATATGGTTGACAGTTACTCGCTGAGTCTTGTTTGACAGAAAACTGAGTATCCAGCGTCCTACTTTACCGGTTATTCCCATTGACTTCATTTTGTGTGCTATCACGCCATGGTCACATTTATCGAAAGCCTTTGCGAAGTCCGTGTATATCACATCAGCATTCTGTTTCTCTTCTAATGCCTCAGTGACTTTGTCGTAGTGCTGAAGTAGCTGTGAGAGGCACGATCTTCCCGCTCGAAATCCATGTTGGCCTGGGTTATGAAGGTCATTGGTCTCCATGAAATTGGTGACCTGACTCCTAATCACTCTCTCAAATACTTTTATGATGTGCGATGTTAGTGCAACTGGTCTATAATTTTTTGCCAATGCTTTGCTCCCTCCCTTGTGTAGAGGGGCTATGTCTGCTACTTTATGTGCATCTGGTATCTCCCCCGTGTCCAAGCTCTTCCTCCACACTATACTGAGTGCCTGTGCTACCGGCACTTTGCATTTCTTTATAAATATTGAATTCCATGAGTCTGGACCTGGGGCCGAGTGCATGGGCATGTTTTCAATTTCTTTTTCAAAATTTAGTGCGCTCGTGTTTATATCAGTTATATTTACAGGGGTTTGAATATCCCGCATAAAGAAATTGTCTGGATCTTCCACCTTCATGTAGTTTATTGGAGTGCTAAACATGTCCTCATACTGCTTTTTTAGGATTTCACTAATTTCTTTGTCATCCTCCGTGTATGAACCTTCACTTGTACGAATAGGTCCAATACTGGCAGTGGTTTTTGCTTTTGATTTCGCATATGAGAAGAAATATTTTGGATTTTTCTTTATTTCCTGAATTGCTTTCTGTTCTAACTGCCTTTCTTCAGTTTCATATGAGTGTTTCAATTTCCGCTCGATTTCTTCAATCTCCCTATTTAAATTATTCCTTCTTTGACGGTAAATTCGTGTCTGCATAAGCAGTTCCATTATTTTTTTCCTGCGTTTATAGTGTCGTCTGCGTTCTCTTTCTACGTTAGATCTCTTTCTGGCTTTCCTCAAAGGAACATGTTTCAGACAGACTTGATACGCTTCTGAAGTAAGTTTTTCTATTCCTTCTGTAGGACTTGTATTATTTAGAACATTTCCCCATGGAATGTTTGTAAGTTCCCTGTTTATTATCTCCCAGTCTATCCTTTTATTATTAAAATTGAATTTACTGAATAGCCCCTCTCGCTTTATCAACGTTTTAGGTCTATTCTGAGTATTGATGGTCGTTTGCACTTCAATGAGTTTGTGATCTGAGTATGTGGTATCTGATATCGTAATGTCTCTGATAATGTCTTCATTGTTCGTAAAGACCAGATCTAGAATATTTTCATTTCTCGTTGGCTCCGATATCTGCTGATTGAGTGAAAATTTGTCACAGAATCTAAGTAGTTCTCTAATCTGTGGTTGGTTAGGTCCTGATAGATTTCCTGGTATAATATTATTGTTTGCTATTTTCCACCTGAGACTAGGCAAGTTGAAGTCACCTAGGAAAATAATATCAGGTATCGGGTTCTCCAAATTATCAAGGCTATTCTCTATTTTGCTTATCTGTTCTGTGAATTCCTCAGCCGTTGCATCTGGCGGTTTGTATATTAGTATAATCACTAAATTTATTTTCTCTATTTTTAATCCCAGTACCTCTACCACCTCATTTGTAATGCTTAGGAGCTCCGAGCATACAAGGTCTTCCCTAATATACAGACCCACTCCTCCATGTGACCTAATTTTCCTATCACACCTGTATAGGTTATATCCTGGAATCCAGATCTCACTGTCCAACAATTCCCCTGCATGGGTTTCTGTGAAAGCTCCAAATACTGCATTTGACTCCGTGAGGAGGCCATTTATGAACTGTACTTTGTTGTTTGTTCTTGTTTTCAGTCCTTGTATGTTGGCAAAGATGAATGAGGTTACTCTATTAGTGATAGTTTGAATGGGAGACTTTTTCGGCACGTCCATTAATCGTGGACATAATGAGTTTGTTCTGACCAGTACTGATTGTTGTAGGGCAATTTTCTGTCGTAGTTGTAGTTCCCTTTCGGTGGGTAATTGTATCTGTAATTCTGGAATGCCAGTGGATCTGGCATCCAGTTCCATACACTCTCCATGCTGCTCCTTTTGAATTCTCTGCCGGTCTGGTATAAAAAATTTATAGAGTTTCCTCCAAATTCATTATCCTGCTTGCCACTCTTTATGTAGCGTTCCGTGCCTTTCACGTGAAAGTGTGGGCAGCTAAGGTCATAGCATTTTCTGTCCTCCAGTGAGGTTTGGCACATGTCAGGATGGAAAAACCTACATATTGATCCAAATCGACACTCACCTTTCCTAAGCATATTTAAACATTTTTTGGGATGTTGGTAACTGCATTCTAATCCTTTCTTATTACCAGCATATCTATGTCTGCATATGCCCTTTGCATAAAATTTGCATAAGTCTGTCCTTCTGTTCTGAATTGCTCTATCGAGAACCGTCGTGGTGTCTGTACCTCTCGAGCTGTCAGTGCTGTCTGGTACACTTTCTAGTTTACTGTCATCTACATCCTGGCCTACTGAGTCAGAGTTTGCAACTTCCTGAGTTTCAGCCTCAGTTTCATCCCTGACTATAGCCTCCGCCCCTTGTATATTAGAATTGTTGTTCCTTTCCCACTCCTTCTGGATGGCTGGTAGGCTTCCAATGAATGATGTTTTCCGTTCATGCGTCATGTTATCTAGAAGGTTTTTTAGGATATTCCAAGCTGGCAGGTCATTTTTACACACCCAGAGCAAGTGGCCATCTCTCAGTGCCGTAGTGTTACTCACTCCTGTACAAGCCGAATGGAATCTAGTCTTACAGATATAACATTCAATTCCCGTTGCCTTCGTCTTTAAGAAGTTGTTACAGTGGCCACAAATTTGTTTATTTACTCCCATATTGCCTTGTTTTGTTGTATATATCTATATATTTATAATATTATATGTATATTGTATATTTGTAACAATATATATGTATATATATTTATATGTTAAATATTATAATATTACATGTATATCGTATATTTGTAATATTATGTGTGTTATTTTGTTCAAACTTTATGGCAGGTACTTAGCGTAGGTAGCGAGGCTGGTCCCCCGGTCAGTACAGGTGACCTCTTGTGGCCCAGGTTGATGTCACCAGTTTCCAGTTACCCGATTTATAACCACTGATGCAAAGGCTCAAAAGAGTTATTCAGAGTCTTAAGAGAGTGATGCAGATGCTTAGGAGAATGATGCAGAGGCTCAAGAGAGGAATGCAGAGGCTAAAGAGAGTGATGCAGAGGCTTAAATGAGTGATGCAGAGGCTTAAGAGACTGATGCAGAGGCTCAAGAGAGTGATGCAGAAGCTCAAAAGAGTTATTCAGAGTCTTAAGAGAGTGATGCAGATGCTTAGGTTAATGATGCAGAGGCTCAAGAGAGGAATGCAGAGGCTGAAGAGAGTGATGCAGAGGCTCACGAGAGTGATGCAGAGGCTGAAGAGAGAGATGCAGAGGCTAAGGAGAGTGATGCAGAGGCTAAAGAGAGTGATGCAGAGGCTCAAGAGAATGATGTAGAGGTTTAAGATAGGGATGCAAAGGCTCAAGAGAGTGATGCAGAGGATGAAAAGAGGGATGCAGAGGCTCAAGAGAGGGATGCAGAGGATCAAGACAGGGATGCAGGGGCTCAAGAGAGAGATACAGAGGCTCAAGAGAGCGATGCAGAGGCTCTTGAGAGTGATGCAGAGGCTCAAAAGAGGGATGCAGAGGTTTAAGAGAGTGATGCTCAGGCTCAATATAGGGAGGCAGAGGCTCATGAGAGGGATGCAGGAGTTCAAGAGAGGGATGCAGAGGCTCAAGAGAGTGATGCAGAGGCTCAAGAGAGTGATGCAGAGGCTTAAGAGAGGGATGCAGAGGCTCACGCGAGAGATGCAGAGGCTTAAGACAGGGATGCAGAGGCTCAAGAGAATGATGCAGAGGCTCAAGAGAGTGCTGCAGAGGCTCAAGAGAGGGATGCTGAGGCTCCACAGAGGGATGCAGAGGCTCAAGAGAGTGATGCAGAGGCTGAAGAGAGAGATGCAGAGGCTTAAGAAAGTGATGCAGAGGTTGAAAAGAGGGATGCAGAGGCCCAAGAGATGGAAGCAGAGGCTCAAGAGAGGGATGCAGGGGCTCAGGAGAGTGATGCAGAGGATGAAAAGAGGGATGCAGAGGCTCAAGAGAGGGAAGCAGAGGCTTAAGAGAGTGCTGCAGAGCCTCAAGAGAGGGATGCTGAGGATCAAGAGAGGGATGCAGAGGCTCAAGAGAGTGATGCAGAGGCTGAAGAGAGAGATGCAGAGGCTTAAGAGATGATGCAGAGCCTCAAGAGAGTGATGCAGAGGATTAAGAGAGGGATGCAGAGGTTCAAGAGAGGGATGCAGAGGCTCAAGAGAGTGATGCAGAGGCTCAACAGAGTGATGTAGAGGCTCAAGAGAGTGATGCAGAGGCTCAAAAGAGTGATGCAGAGGATCATGAGAGTGATGCAGAGGCTCAAGAGAGTGATGCAGAGGATCAAGAGAGGGAAGCAGAGGCTTGAGAGAGTGATGCAGAGGCCGAAGAGAGTGATGCAGAGGCATAAGAGAGTGATGCAGAGGCTGAAGAGAGTGTTGCAGAGGATTAAGAGAGTGATGCAGAGGATTAAGAGAGTGATGCAGAGGCTCAAGAGAGGGATGCAGAGGCTCACGAGAATGATGCAGACTCCTAATAGAGGGATGCAGAGGCTCAAGACAGTGATGCAGAGGCCTAAGAGAGGGATGCAGAGGCTCAAGTGAGGGATGCAGAGGCACAATAGAGGGATGCAGAGGCTTTTGAGAGTGATGCAGAGGCTCAACAGAGGGAAGCAGAGGCTTCAGAGAGTGATGTAAAGGCTCAATAGAGGGATGCAGAGGCTCATGAGAGGGATGCAGGAGTACATGAGAGAGATGCAGAGGCTCAAGAGAGTGATGCAAAGGCTCAAGAGAGGGATGCAGAGGCTCATAAGAGGGATGCAGTAGTACAAGAGAGGGATGCAGAGGCTCAAGAGAGTGATTCAGAGGCTTACGAGAGTGATGCAGAGGCTTAAGAGAGTGATGCAGAGGCTTAGGAGAGGGATGCAAAGCTTAAGAGTGGGATGCAGAGGCTCAAGAGAGGGATGCAGGGGCTCAGGAGAGGGATGCAGAGGCTCAAGTGAGGGATGCAGAGGGACAAGAAAGGGATGCAGAGGCTTAAGAGAGTGATGCAAAGGCTCAGGAGAGGGTTGCAAAGGCTCATAAGAGGGATTCAGGAGTTCAAGAGAGTGATGCAGACGCTCAAGAAAGGGATGCAGAAGCTTAAGAAAGTGATGCAGAGGCTCAAAAAAGGGATGAAGAGGCTTTAGAGGGTGATGCAGAGGCTCAAGAGAGTGATGCAGAGGCTCAAGAGAGGGATGCAGAGGATCAAGAGAGTGATGCAGAGGCTCGAGAGCGTGATGCAGAGGCTCAAAAGAGTTATTCAGAGGCCTTAGAGAGTGATGCAGAAGCTGAAGAGAGTGATGCAGAGGCTCAAGAGAGTGATGCAGAGGATCACGAAAAGGAATCAGAGGCTTAAGAGAGTGATGCAGAAGCTAAAGAGAGTGATGCAGATGCTTAAGAGAGGGATGCAGAGGCTTAAGTGAGGGATGCAGAGGCACAATAGAGGGATGCAGAGGCTCTTGAGAGTGATGCAGAGGCTCAACAGAGGGAAGCAGAGGCTTCAGAGAGTGATGTAAAGGCTCAATAGAGGGATGCAGGAATTCAAGAGAGGGATGCAGAGGCTCAAGAGAGTGATTCAGCGGCTTAAGAGAGTGATGCAGAGGATAAAGAGAGTGATGCAGAGGCTCGAGAGAGTTATGCAGAGGCCTCAAGAGAGGGATTCAGAGGCAAAAGAGAGGGATGCAGAGGCTCAAAAGAGTGATGCAGAGGCTTAAGAGGGTGATGCAGAGGCTTAAGAGAGTGATGCAGAGGCTCAAGAGAGGGATGCAGGGGCTCAAGAGAGTGATTCAGAGGCTTAAGAGCGTGATGCAGAGGCTCAAGTGAGGGATGCAGAGGCACAAGAGATGAATGCAGAGGCTCTTGAGAGTGATGCAGAGGCTCAACAGAGGGATGCAGAGGCTTAAGAGAGTGATGCAAAGGCTCAAGAGAGGGATGTAGAGGCTCATGAGAGGGATGCAGGGGTACAAGAGAGGGATACAGAGGCACAAGAGAGTGATTCAGAGGCTTACGAGAGTGATGCAGAGGCTTAAGAGAGTGATGCGCAGGCTTAGGAGAGGGATGCAGATGCTCAAGAGTGGGATGCAGAGGGACAAGAAAGGGATGCAGAGGCTTAAGAGAGTGATGCAAAGGCTCAGGAGAGGGTTGGAAAGGCTCATATGAGGGATTCAGGAGTTCAAGAGAGTGATGCAGACGCTCAAGAAAGGGATGCAGAGGCTCAAAAGAGTTATTCCGAGGCCTTAGAGAGTGATGCAGAAGCTGAAGAGAGTGATGCAGAGGCTCTAGAGAGTGATGCAGAGGCTCAAGAGAGTGATGCAGAGGATCAAGAGAGTGATGCAGAGGCTCGAGAGAGTGATGCAGAGGTTCAAAAGAGTTATTCAGAGGCTTAAGAGAGTGATGCAGAGGCCTCAAGAGAGTGATGCAGATGTTCAAGTGAGGGATGCAGAGGCTTAAGAGAGTGATGCAGAGGCTGAAGAGAGTGTTGCAGAGGCTTAAGAGAGGGATGCAGAGGCTCCAGAGAGTGATGCAAATGCTCCAAAGAGTGATGCAGAGGCTTAAGCGAGGGATGCTGAGGCTCACGAGAGGGATGCAGAGGCTGAAGAGAGAGATGCAGAGGCTTAAGAGAGTGATGCAGAGGTTCAAGAAAGTGATGCAGAGGCACACGAGAATGGTGTAGAGGCTTAAGAGAGGGATGCAGAGGCTCAAGAGAATGATGCAGGGGCTCAAGAGAATGATGCAGAGGCTTAAGAGAGGGATGCAGATGATCAAGAGAGTGATGCAGAGGCTTAAGAGAGGAATGCAGAGGCTGAAGAGAATGATAAAGAGGCTTAAGAGAGGGATGCAGAGGATGAAGAGAACGATGCAGAGGCTTAAGAGTGGGATGCAGATGCTGAAGAGAGTAATGCAGAGACTCAAGAGAGTGATGCAAAGGCTTAAGAGAGGGATGCAGAGGCTGAAGAGAATGATGTAGAAGCTTAAACGAGTGAAGAGGCTCAGGAGAGTGATGCAGAGGCTTAAGAGAGTGATGCAGAGGCCTAAGAGAATGATGCAGAGGCTTAAGAGAGGGATGAAGAGACTCAAGAGAGTGATGCAGAGACTCAAGACAGGGGATGCAGAGGCTTAAGAGAGGGATGCAGAGACTCAAAAGAGTGATGCAGAGGCTCAAAAGAGGGATGCAGAGGCTTAAGAGAGTGATGCAAAGGTTCAAGAGAGGGATGAAGAGGCTCATGCGAGGGATGCTGAGGCTCATGTGAGGGATGGAGAGGCTTAAGAGAATGATGCAGAGGCTCAAGAGAGAGATGCAGAAGCTCAAGAGAGTGATGCAGAGGCTCAAGAGAGTGATGCAGAGGCTGAAGAGAGGGATGCAGAGGCTCAAGAGAGTGATGCAGAGGCTGAAGAGAGTGATGCAGAGGCTCAAGAGAGTGATGCAGAGGCTCAAGAGAGGGATGCAGAGGCTCCAGAGAGGGATGCAGAGGCTCAAGAGAGTGATGCAGAGGCTGATGAGAGTGATGCAGAGGCTCAAGAGAGTGATGCAGAGGATTAAGAGAGGGATGCAGAGGCTCAAGAGAGGGATGCAGAGGCTCACGAGAGTGATGCAGAGGCTCAACAGAGGGATGCAGAGGCTCAAGAGAGTGATGCAGAGCCTCAAGAGAGGGATGCAGAGGCTCAAGTGAGGGATGCAGAGGCTCCAGAGAGGATGCATGCAGAGGCTGAAGAGAGGAATGCAGAGGCTCATAAGAGGGATGCAGGAGTACAAGAGAGGGATGCAGAGGCTCAAGAGAGTGATTCAGAGGCTTACGAGAGTGATGCAGAGGCTTAAGAGAGTGAGGCAGAGGCTTAGGAGAGGGATGCAAAGCTCAAGAGTGGGATGCAGAGGCTCAAGAGAGGGATGCAGGGGCTCAAGAGAGGGATGCAGATGCTCAAGTGAGGGATGCAGAGGGACAAGAAAGGGATGCAGAGGCTTAAGAGAGTGATGCAAAGGCTCAGGAGAGGGTTACAAAGGCTCATAAGAGGGATTCAGGAGTTCAAGAGAGTGATGCAGACGCTCAAGAAAGGGATGCAGAAGCTTACGAAAGTGATGCAGAGGCTCAAAAAAGGGATGAAGAGGCTTTAGAGGGTGATGCAGAGGCTCAAGAGAGTGATGCAGAGGCTCAAGAGAGGGATGCAGAGGATCAAAACAGTTATTCAGAGGCCTTAGAGAGTGATGCAGAAGCTGAAGAGAGTGATGCAGAGGCTCAAGAGAGTGATGCAGAGGATCACGAAAAGGAATCAGAGGCTTAAGAGAGTGATGCAGAAGCTAAAGAGAGTGATGCAGATGCTTAAGAGAGGGATGCAGAGGCTTAAGTGAGGGATGCAGAGGCACAATAGAGGGATGCAGAGGCTCTTGAGAGTGATGCAGAGGCTCAACAGAGGGAAGCCGAGGCTTCAGAGAGTGATGTAAAGGCTCAATAGAGGGATGCAGAGGCTCATGCGAGGTATGCAGGAGTTCAAGAGAGGGATGCAGAGGCTCAAGCGAGTGATTCAGCGGCTTAAGAGAGTGATGCAGAGGATAAAGAGAGTGATGCAGAGGCTCGAGAGAGTTATGCAGAGGCCTCAAGAGAGGGATTCAGAGGCAAAGGAGAGGGATGCAGAGGCTCAAAGGAGTGATGCAGAGGCTTAAGAGGGTGATGCAGAGGCTTAAGAGAGTGATGCAGAGGCTCAAGAGAGGGATGCAGGGGCTCAAGAGAGTGATCTAGAGGCTTAAGAGCGTGATGCAGAGGCTCAAGTGAGGGATGCAGAGGCACAAGAGATGAATGCAGAGGCTCTTGAGAGTGATGCAAAGGCTCAACAGAGGGATGCAGAGGCTTAAGAGAGTGATGCAAAGGCTCAAGAGAGAGATGTAGAGGCTCATGAGAGGGATGCAGGAGTACAAGAGAGGGATACAGAGGCTCAAGAGAGTGATTCAGAGGCTTACGAGAGTGATGCAGAGGCTTAAGAGAGCGATGCGCAGGCCTAGGAGAGGGATGCAGATGCTCAAGAGTGGGATGCAGAGGCTCAATAGAGGGATGCAGGGGCTCAAGAGAGGGATGCAGAGGCTCAAGTGAGGGATGCAGAGGGACAAGAAAGGGATTCAGAGGCTTAAGAGAGTGATGCAAAGGCTCAGGAGAGGGTTGGAAAGGCTCATATGAGGGATTCAGGAGTTCAAGAGAGTGATGCAGACGCTCAAGAAAGGGATGCAGAGGCTCAAAAGAGTTATTCCGAGGCCTTAGAGAGTGATGCAGAAGCTGAAGAGAGTGATGCAGAGGCTCAAGAGAGAGATGCAGAGGATCAAGAGAGTGATGCAGAGGCTCGAGAGAGTGATGCAGAGGTTCAAAAGAGTTATTCAGAGGCTTAAGAGAGTGATGCAGAGGCCTCAAGAGAGTGATGCAGATGTTCAAGTGAGGGATGCAGAAGCTTAAGAGAGTGATGCAGAGGCTGAAGAGAGTGTTGCAGAGGCTTAAGAGAGGGATGCAGAGGCTCCAGAGAGTGATGCAAATGCTCCAAAGAGTGATGCAGAGGCTTAAGCGAGGGATGCTGAGGCTCAAGAGAGGGATGCAGAGGCTGAAGAGAGAGATGCAGAGGCTTAAGAGAGTGATGCAGAGGTTCAAGAGAGTGATGCAGAGGCACACGAGAATGGTGTAGAGGCTTAAGAGAGGGATGCAGAGGCTCAAGAGAATGATGCAGGGGCTCAAGAGAATGATGCAGAGGCTTAAGAGAGGGATGCAGATGATCAAGAGAGTGATGCAGAGGCTTAAGAGAGGAATGCAGAGGCTGAAGAGAATGATACAGAGGCTTAAGAGAGGGATGCAGAGGATGAAGAGAACGATGCAGAGGCTTAAGAGTGGGATGCAGATGCTGAAGAGAGTAATGCAGAGACTCAAGAGAGTGATGCAAAGGCTTAAGAGAGGGATACAGAGGGTGAAGAGAATGATGCAGAGGCTTAAACGAGTGATGAAGAGGCTCAGGAGAGTGATGCAGAGGCTCAAGAGAGTGATGCAGATGCTCAAGAGAATGATGCAGAGGCTTAAGAGAGTGATGCAGAGGTCTAAGAGAATGATGCAGAGGCTTAAGAGAGGGATGAAGAGACTCAAGAGAGTGATGCAGAGGCTCAAGACAGGGGATGCAGAGGCTTAAGAGAGGGATGCAGAGACTCAAAAGAGTGATGCAGAGGCTCAAAAGAGGGATGCAGAGGCTTAAGAGAGTGATGCAAAGGTTCAAGAGAGGGATGAAGAGGCTCATGAGAGGGATGCTGAGGCTCATGTGAGGGATGGAGAGGCTTAGGAGAATGATGCAGAGGCTCAAGAGAGAGATGCAGAGGCTCAAGAGAGTGATGCAGAGGCTCAAGAGAGTGATGCAGAGGCTGAAGAGAGGGATGCAGAGGCTCAAGAGAGTGATGCAGAGGCTGAAGAGAGGGATGCAGAGGCTCAAGAGAGTGATGCAGAGGCTGAAGAGTGTGATGCAGATGCTCAAGAGAGTGATGCAGAGGCTGAAGAGAGGGATGCAGAGGCTCAAGAGAGTGATGCAGAGGCTCAAGAGAGTGATGCAGAGGCTAAAGAGAGTGATGCAGAGGCTTAAGAGAGTGATGCAGAGGCTTAAGAGAGGGATGCAGAGCCTCAAGGGAGTAATGCAGAGGCACAAGAGAGTGATGCAGATGCTTAGGAGAATGATGCAGAGGCTCAAGAGAGGAATGCAGAGGCTCAAGAGAGGAATGCAGAGGCTGAAGAGAGTGATGCAGAGGCTTAAGTGAGTGATGAAGAGGCTTAAGAGAGGGATACAGAGGCTCAAGAGAGTGATGCAGAGGCTGAAGAGAGAGATGCAGAGGCTAAGGAGAGTGATGCAGAGGCTCAAGAGAGGGATGCAGAGGCTCAAGAGAGAGAAGCAGAGGCTCAAGAGAGGAATGCAGGGGCTCAAGAGAGGGATGCAGAGGCTCAAGAGAGGGATGCAGAGGTTCTTGAGAGGGATGCAGGAGTTCAAGAGAGGGATGCAGAGGCTCAAGAGAGTGATGCAGAGGCTTAAGAGAGGGATGCAGAGGCTCAAGAGAGTGATGCAGAGGCTTAAGAGAGGGATGCAGAGGCTCAAAAGAGTGCTGCAGAGGCTCAAGAGAGGGATGATGAGGCTCCAGAGAGGGATGCAGAGGCTCAAGAGAGTGATGCAGACTCTTAATAGAGGGATGCAGAGGCTCAAGAGAGTGATGCAGCAACCTGTCCTCTTAAAAAGAACGTCAACAGTTGCCGTTTGACTCTACGGCTGTTTTTGGACGTTATTTTGTCTAAAACTACGTCTATTTTCGCTTCCATGGACTATCTCTTGTTATACAATGAAATACCACACTCTTATTATTCTGTAACTCACTGACTATGCTCTGATATATGTTCTTCAAGTAAAAATACATATATTTTTGCCTTAATTAGGCCATAATCCAGAAAATTCCAGCCCATCGATCTTTATATTTAGGAAAATATCTAATAAATTTGGAAATGAATTTTTCGTTCGGCGACAGTTTCCTGTTACTATTTAGTCTTTTATGCTTTAATGTCGCTGGTCATTGTGACTTTCCCAGGATTTATATATGTTTTGTAGTAGCATTTAGTCACACTACAGTAATTTAACTAATGGGAAACCTTTATAGTCGTCGTAAATTAGTAATAATCATTTATCAAATAATAAATTAGCAAACATGTACAACTTCTTATGTTACGACTTTTCGGGTAGGCCGTTCTGTTTGTTTACAACCCCAATGTTTCAAAAAACACAATACTTTTAATATATAAGTGACTAAGTATGCTCTAATACATGGTCCTCAATGAAAATTATGTTTTTTTTTTGTTAATTTGTCCATAATGAATAAGATTCGTTACTGTTGATCTTTATATTAAGAAAAACATCTAAGAAATTTGGTATTGAATTTTCGTTCAAATAAAGTTTCCAGTTACTATTTCCTAGTTATCCTTAAATGTAGGTGATCATTATTTTTCTGTTATGTATATAGTAATTTAGCATTATGCATTTATAATACAGAACAATTTGGTCGTTCCACTGCCTCATAATTATATAAAATTCATTGTGACAAATACTTGAAAATTAAAATCAGAGTTTTTTGAAAAATTTAAAAAATCCTGTTGAAATCATGCCGTTTTGAGTTGTCATACGCTTCTTAGTAAATAATATTGTGTAATGTTTGGCACAATTTATCACTGTATTTACAAACTGTTTAGGTATTAATGTATTCATTTTTTTTAATGTGTAATATGTTACTTAATCCTAAACTTCTTTTGCAACATTTATATCAGATATAAATAATTGTCGCGAAACGGCGTATGAAAAAATAAATTTCCCCAAATGAAATTAGTGTATCGCTGATCGAGCGGCCATATTTAAAAGTGTATACTCTTGTCACTGTTCTGACATTACTTTTCGATGTACGTATTTCATTTTTGTACCAATGTGTTCGCAATAGAATGTTCTAGAAGAACATAAGTATAAAACGTCACATAAGGATGTGTTCGACCGGCAACATGTATAAAAATTTCGTCGATTATACTCGTCGTGTCAATAATACAATTGTTTTACCACGCTGATTCAATGCCATACTGTTTTCTCAAATAAGCTCTTCGGCTATTAGAGAAAACGTAAATTTCATGGCGAACATTTGTAAACTATCCCCCAAGTAGATCGAATCGAAATTGGAATTTATACAAATATTTATTCTCGTGTTGCCCGCCAGTGTCACCCTTGAGTAACCAGAAACGGATATAAAAACTAGGCTAACTCATCCTAATCCTTGCACAATCCCTTCAGAATTTCTTTGTAACGGTTCGATTGTTACGTAAAGTATGGTGACAAATAAACACAGACACTAAGATACTATATATATATTTGGTCGAATATACAGAAGTACGAGTTGAGCGCACTGAGCGTCGGTACAGTATCTCGCAAGTGTCTGCTCTAGACCACACTTGAAAGTAGACTAGTTTGCTATTCTGCTGCTTATATGCTCGGGCAACACCTCACCGTGTTGCCCGGGCAACGCCTCACCTCATTCATCTCCAAAGGTTGACAGGAATATTAACAATGCATTTGGAGCGAGTATATTATTGGGATAATCTACTCGCTACAGAACTCCCCCTCCCAGGGGATGAAAGGAAAAATACTTGATCAAGGAACTTAGCTGGTCGGTGTATTGTACGCCCTGCTCGCGTTACATAACCATCAAAGTTAACTTCCTCCTCTTCGCTGATGTCATCTAACTGGGGTCGTAGGGTGGGAGGTCGCACAGGAACGTCCGTCGTCGTAGGATCAGGTTGTGGTGCGGCTGGTAACTGGGGTTGTAGGGTGGGAGGTCGTACAGGATCGTCCGTTGTCGTAGGTGGCGGTGCTGCTGGTAACTGTGGTCGAAAAGTGAACTGCGTAGTCGGCGGATGTGTCTCTGGATTTAGCAGTGTCGCAGACGTTGAGACGAAGCCTTGAGCAGAGCAGAGAGCTGAGTGAGGCCGGAGTCGTGGAGCTCTATGTGGGAGAGCGTGGCGGCTCGATTGAGAATTGTGAGTGTCTGAACTCGGGGAGCGAGAGCGTGGCGGCTCGATGCGGTCGTAGTCTGCTGTCTGCTCTGTATCGAAGCTGTAGCGTCTTGGGTTCATTAGGACTGTACACGCCAAGTACTACATTGTTGACTGTGGAAATTGTAGTCTGGTACCAAAAGATGTAGGCAGTGTGTGGACAAGCTCGGTGTAGCAGGAGAGAAGAATGTGCATAATTGTTGCATCCTTGGGTCGCTGGTGGAGCATTTAGATACAGGGCGGATGGGCTCGGGCACTAGGACATTAGGAGGTAATGTAGGCACGTAGTTAGGACAACGAGGTAATTACATCTAGAGCTGAATTGTCCTGAAGGCGACGAAGTGTCGGAAACGCAAGCTGTAAGTCCTGTACTGCGCAAAGGGCTTGAGTCGGCCGAGTATCAAAATGCAGTGAACGTGTAGATGAATCTGATGACAGAGCAGCTGTCGTGGGCGTAGGACAAGCAGTGCCCTGACCTGGCAGCGACGGAGAGTCGGCAGGACAAGCTGTAGATCCAACATGATGTAATCATTGATGTCAGATGAGTGAGTAACGATCGTGGAGCAGCAAGCCGTAGTAGATGAAAATGCAGAGATGGACGCGATGAAAATCATAGCTGTGACGAGGGTGTTGGCAGTGTTCCATCACAGCAAACAGTAGCAGTAGAGGTCCAGTGAGAGTCCATGTTGTAGTCCATCGTGGCTGGGTATCGTCGCAACTCTCTGGGGTCACCAATGTAACGGTTCTATTGTTACGTAAAGTATGGTGACAAATAAACACAGACAATAAGATACTATATATATATTTGGTCGAATATACAGAAGTACACAGGTGATACTTTGGTGTGAGTTGAGCGCACTGAGCGTCGGTACAGTATCTCGCAAGTGTCTGCTCTAGACCACACTTGAAAGTAGACTAGTTTGCTATTCTCCTGCTTATATGCTCGGGCAACACCTCACCGTGTTGCCCGGGCAACGCCTCACCTCATTCATCTCCAAAGGTTGACAGGAATATTAACAATGCATTTGGAGCGAGTATATTATTGGGATAATCTACTCGTTACATCTTTATTGAAGATCAGCAAAAAATTATTGCGCAGCTCATATTATACAGTTTAAGAATGAGATTTCCTTGTTCTAAAGGAATGAAAATGACACTGCGTGAATCTCATTCGATTAAGGCAGTGTCTGGGATGCTACCGGTGCCCGTGCCTGGTGCTCGTGCACCAGGCACGAGCGATAGTGTACGTTTAATTGTTCTTTTAGCGTAAATAACGGAATAAAATGTAAGACCTAGTCTGCAGATCTTTTTCCAGATGTCTTTTATTTTTTTCCTAAAGAAAACTAAGATATGGCGAATTTTGCTTAACAAGTACATTAATTATTAACGTTTTGTCGTTATTATTGTTATAATTAAAAGAATTACACCTTGTTTTTTGCTTATGTACAAAACATAGTCTAATAACCACAGCTTGTTGCCCCTAAATCAACTCAACATAACCAGTTCACTCATGTCATCGCCCCTAAATCAACAAAAACAACCAGGGTATTATTGTAAATATTTATATCTTAGGATTTCTTAGCAATGGTAAGACATTTTTAATACTGGTTTTAGGTTAGATTAACCTTCGTAACCTTCGTATGCTGTATACGAACTGAACGACCGGGCTTCACAACAAAAACATGGCCACATCAGTTGGATTATTCCGGTAATGTTGAACTACTGTTCATTGTTATTAGTTTAACAATACTGTTAGGGAATGTCATAAGAGTTAGGGAATGTCATAAGAGTAGTCACAGGGCAACAAAAGATACCCAGCTTCTGGGTACGGGATCTTTGCCCGAAACGCTATGCGTGCTAGTGGCTTTACAATAATAATAATAATTTATTTAGGAAAAATATATACATAGATGCAGAGTTACAGTACAAACATTCTGTTTGATTTATAGATAAAGGTAGTACATACAATATCTAAAGCCACTAGTACGCATAGCGTTTCGGGCAAGATTGTAAAATCATCATTATTCCTATTTTCTCTCTTAACCCCCAGTGTACCTTCTCGTATAAAAATAAATAAATAACCAGGGTTTTTTATGCGGCTGTGCTGAAAGCCTGACGTAAAATAAATCATTGTGTCGGAGAACAGGAAGCTACAAATTAGGCTTATATTGAGGTTCCCCTCTCCCCCCAATTACGGGTCTGTCTAATTACCACAAGCTACCACAAGCTACACAAGCTTCACAAAGCTTCCTGGCAATACGTTAGTAATGAATAAATATGATATGTTAGGCTGACCTAACCTAACCTAATCAAACCTAACCAAATCTAACCTAACCAAATCTAACCTAACTTAACCAAACCTAACCTAACCTAACCTAACCGATGCTTGGATCGTCGACTTGATTTGGTGTCACCATTTCTTTATTTTCGTCTAATTTCTTTATAAAAAGATACTTTTTCAGATTAAAATTATGTTTTTTCGTGTTGTACATTCAGTACCCACATTATAATGAGTATATATATCTTATTTATTCATTACTAATATATTGCCAGGAAGCTATGTGAAGCTTGTGTAGCTTGTGGTAGCTTGTAATTAGACAGACCGCCAATTACTGGTGGAGTAAATCAGCCTAGCCTACTTCTTCCTAGCATAACCTAGCCAACACTAGCCAAGCCTAGTCTACCCTTGCCTAGCCTAGCAAACAGCCCTTGAACCCCCGACTGTTAAGACTCTGCTCTCTGATTGTACCTATGACACCTATTATTAATTTCCTTCTGTATCTTTAGCTCCAGTATGTCGTTATATTATGCTGTGCAAATTTAGGTCCTGGCCCTCTAGTATCTTACAAATATGTATTATTTGATACCATTCTTGTCTCCTGTCCAGAGAGTACATTTTGAGAGCTTTGAGACGGTCTCAATTATTTAGATTTTTTATCATTTATATGTTTGCTGTTTATGGTCTCTTTATTTCCTCTAATTCAGAGATTTCGCCTGTTCAGAAAGGGGGAGTCAGTACCGAGCAATACTCAAGATGGGACAGCACCTGTTATTTGAATAGTATTAGCATTACTGTGGGTGGGGTGATTGAATTTTAACATTCTCATAAACCATCTCATTATTTTTCTGGCCGCCACTATATTTGTTCGGTTATGTTCACAAAGTGTGAGGTCGTCAGACGTCGCAATTCTCAGATCTTTTGCATGTTTTTTCCTTCTTAGAGTAGGTCTGATTGTGTCCTGTGTTCCTTGTTTCATTTAATTTCCTCGTTTCTTATCACTGTAATCTGTAACTTATCACTGTTAAACATCATGTTATTTCTGTTTTTTCAATGTCTCCTAGAGTGCCAATTTTCAGGTGTCTTCTGTATCATCTGTAAAGTTTCATTGTCCAAATTTCAGTTATATTTTGCTTGTATTTTCACATGTATTAATTTTATTTTTATCTCAGTTTAATTACTTAAAAAATGCCAAGAAGTTAATATGTAAACAAAAAAGTGCTTATGAGATTTGCATGTCACAACTCTCATTTGCAGTTTTTGGATGGTAGTGCAGGTATGCATCCTACCTTGTTCTTGTAGTTTTATATAATTAATCTAAACTGATTCTATTTTATGCCTGGTTTTAAATAGTTTTGTACCTTTTGGGTAAATTTTTCAGCAGCCCAACATCAATTTCAACCGGTGATATTGTTTCTCATGCAGTCGAATATCTGAGAGATCATTGCAACAATGGATTCCAAAAATCCAAGTAAGTTTCATTATAATTAGGATTAGGTTTCCTTTATCACGGTACTATATTTTAATCATATTGCATACTTTATGATAGCCCAAATTATCATAATTTTCAGGACAGAAAAGTGTATGAAGCATTCTTTCATGCTACATAGTATCCATTTAGCTAAGAGTATAATTAGCAAATGATTCACAAAAATATTAATTACACAATTTGATAATTGTCCCAGACAGACGTAAAGAACATTGCATCTTCGTTTTCTGATGTGTTGTTTTGTCATCCAAAGATTGTACATTAATACCTAAAATTCCAATTTAGAATATTTAATAAGTATTACTTAGTTGGCTTTCATCTAGAGTATGCACCTCCTCTCTTGGATTGCCTACCCTCCATCCTTCACCAGACATTAAATATCTTTGCTTATACTAAGTATTTAAAGTGCAATCAATACCTGCTTGACGGGGTTCTGGGAGTTCTTTTACTCAGCAAGACTGGCAGTAGGCCAGGCTTGACTTGTGAGAGTTGGGTCCACCAGGCTGTTGCTTGGAGTGGCCTGCAGGCGCACATACCCACCACAGCCCGGTTGGTCCGGCACTCCTTTGAGAAAACTATCTAGTTTTCTCTTGAAGAAGTCCACGGTTGTTCCGGCAATATTTCTTATGCTCGCTAGGAGTATGTTGAAAAACCGCAAACCTCTGGTGTTTATTCAGTACTCTCTGGTTGTGTCTATGGCACCCCTGCTCTTCACTGGTTATATTCTGCATTTTCTTCCATATTGTTCACTTCAGTATGTTGTTATTTTACTGTGTAGATTTGGGACCTGGGCCTCCAGTATTTTCCATGTGTATATTATTTGGTATCTCTCTTGTCTCCTTTCTAGTGAGTACATTTGGAGAGCTTTGAGACGATCCCAATAATTTAGGTGCTTTATCGAGTCTATACATGCTGTATATGTTCTCTGTATTCCCTCTATTTCAGCAATCTTCACCTGCTATGAAGGGGAAAGTGAGTACTGAGCAGTACTCGAGACGGGACAACACAAGTGACTTGAAGAGTACAACCATTGTGATGGGATCCCTGGATTTGAAAGTTCTCGTAATCCGTCCTCTCATTTTTCTGGCTGCCACAATATTTGCTTGGTTATGCTCCCTAAACTTTAGTTCGTCAGACATTATTATTCCCAAGTCCTTTACATGTTACTTTCCTACTATGGACAAATTTGATTGTGTCTTGTACCCTGTATTATGTTTAAGGTTCTCATTTTTACCATATCTGAGTACCTGGAATTTGTCGCTGTTAAACATCATGTTATTTTCTGCTGCCCAGTCGTAAACTTTATTAATACTGTATCTACTTGTAGTTTTTCAATATCTTCAGCAGAGGTCATTTTTAAGCTGATTTTTGTGTCATCTACCAAGGATGATACAACGCTGTGCCTTTATTTATTTATTTATGCATATACAAGAATGTACATAAGGAATGTGAGGATACAAATATGGTAATTACAGTCTTGTAAAGCCACTAGCATGCACAGCGTTTCGGGCAGGTCCTTAATCTAAGAAAATTTTAAGGAGGTAAATACTTGCAAAATTTATAGACAAAAAAATGATAACAGATTACATGGAATGAAAAAAAAAGATGAGAGAAACTTATAGGTACAGTATATTAAAGCACATAGGTAGCTATGATTGATTGCAATGACAGCTTAAAATGGTAGTTGACAACAAATTGGTAGGCACAATACAGCAGAAACAATATAAGATTGATTGCAATGACAGCTTGAATGGTAGTTGACAAAAATTGGTAGTCACAATACAGCATATGGCTAGCACATAAAAGAAGACAGCAATGAACACAATGATAAGGTTGTTTGATATTACATAAAAATTAGGAGATTGGGTAACACTAGGTACAGAGCAAATTTAAAGCTCAGTGTAGGAAACTAAATAGATGAAGTTAGGTACTTTTTGGTTTTGCTTTTAAATAAGGCAAAAGTTTTACAGTTTTTCAATTCACTAGGGAGTGAGTTCCATAGACTAGGTCCCTTAATTTGCATAGAGTGTTTACACAGATTAAGTTTGACCCTGGGGATATCAAAGAGATATTTATTTCTGGTGTGGTGATAATGGGTCCTATTACATCTGTCCAGGGAGAGTTTCAGAGCATGGTTTGCATTTAAGAACAGGGTTTTGTAAATGTAGTTGACACAAGAGAATGTGTGGAGGGAGTTAATATTTAGCAAGTTTAGAGATTTAAACAAGGGAGCTGAGTGTTGTCTGAAAGCAGAGTTAGTTATTATTCTGATAGCAGATTTTTGCTGTGTGATGATGGGCTTAAGGTGGTTTGCAGTGGTAGACCCCCATGCACAGATACCATAATTAAGATAGGGGTAGATTAGTGCATAATATAGTGAGAGGAGAGCAGAGTTAGGAACATAATATCTGATTTTGGAGAGTATACAAACTGTCTTAGAGACTTTCTTAGTTATGTGTTGAATGTGGGTGCTGAAGTTGAGTCTCTTGTCTAGGAATAGGCCTTGTATATGAGTCTATATCTGATATGAGAATAAGGGAAAGCAATGGTGCAAGGACTGTATCTTGAGGTACAGAGCTTTTAACTGTTCTTGGACTCGATTTTATATGGTTGACTGTTACTCTTTGTGTTCTGTTTGACAGAAAACTGAGTATCCAGCGTCCTATTTTCCCAGTTATTCCCATTGACCTCATTTTGTGTGCTATCACTCCATGGTCAAATTTGTCGAATGCGTTTGTGAAATCCGTGTACTGTATACCACATCTGCATTCCCTTTTTCTTCTAATGCCTCAGTGATTTTGTCGTAATGGTCAAGTAGCTGTGAGAGGCATGATCTTCCCGCTGTAAATCCATGTTCGCCTGGATTGTGGTGATCATTTGTTTCTATGAAAGTAGTGACCTGACTCCTGATCAATATCTCAAATACTTTTATTATGTGGGACGTTAGTGCAACTGGTCTATAATTCTTTGCCAGTGCTTTGCTCCCTCTCTTGTGTAGAGGGGCTATGTCTGCTGCTTTAAGCGCATCTGGTATTTCCCCTGTGTTCAATCTCTTCCTACTCACTATACTGAGTGCCTGTGCTAATGTCACTTTGCATTTCTTTATAAATATTAAATTCCATGAGTCTGGACCCGGGGCTGAGTGCATGGGCATATTGTAAAATTCTCTTTCAAAATGTTCCATGCTCGTGTTGATATTGGTTATATTTACAGGGGTTTGGATATCACGCATAAAGAAGTTGTCCGGAATTTTTACTTTCATGCTGTGTATCTGAGTGCTAAACATATCCTCATACAGCTTTTTTAGGATTTCACTAATTGTAAAAATAGTGTTATGACAAATTAGAAATTTGTCATCCTCAATGTATGAACCTTCACTAATACAAATAGGTCCAATATTGGCAGTGATATTTTTTATGATTTAGCATAAGTGAAGAAATATTTTGGGTTTTCCTTTATTTCTTGAATTGCTTTTTTGTCTAGTTGCCTCTCTTCAATCTGATATGAATGCTTCAGTCTCTGTTTTATTTCTACAATCTCCCTGTTTAAATTATTCCTTCTTTGTATGAAAAGTTGTCTGCTCAATCATTTCCGTTGTTTTTTGTCTTTTTTTGTAGTGTCGCTTGCGTTTTCTTTCTACGTTGGACCTCTTTCTGGCTTTCCTCAAAGGAACATGTTTCAGACAGACTTCATAGGCTTCATAGACTTCAGACTTCAGAAGTCTGTTTTTCTATTCTTTGTGTATGATGTTTATTACTTAGAACACATTCCCATTGAACGTTTGTAAGTTCCCCATTTATTTTTGCCCAGTCAATCCTTTTATTATTATTATTAAAATTGGATTTATTGAATAACCCTTCTCACTTGTTGTTTCTCTTAGGCCTACTACCATTATTAATGTTAGTTTTCACTTCAATGTTGTCTGAGTACGTAGTGTTTGAGACAGTAATGTCGCTGATTAGCTCATCATTGTTTGTAAATATCAGGTCCAGCGTGTTTTCGTTCCTAGTTGGTTCTGTAATCTGCTGACTGAGCGAGAATTTGTCACAGAATCTCAGTAGTTCTCTGACCTGTAGTTTGTTATTTCCAGGTTGATTTCCTGCTATAATGTTATTTTTACTATTCTCCATTTTAAAATGGGCAGATTGAAGTCTGCAAAGAAGATAATATCTGGTACTGGGTTTGTTAAGTTATCAAGGATATTCTCTATTTTGTGGATTTGCTCAGTTAATTTCTCAACTGCTGCATCTTGCAGTTTGTATATTAAAATAATAATTAGATTTATATTTTCAACCCTGATTCCAAGTACCTCTACCACCTCATTAGTTGAGTTCAGGAGCACTGTTCATGCCAGTTCCTCTTTAATATACAGACCTACTCTTCCACCTGACCTTATTACTCTGTTACATCTATATAAATTATAATTTTGGATCCAGATTTCACTATCCATGTGGTCTTTTGTGTTGAATGATTTGCTCATTCAAATCATTCATTCATCATTTGCTCATTTATTTGATCATTCATATATGAATGATTTCTCATATTGTGTGTGACTTCTGGTGAGCTTAGGTAGTTCTACATTATAATGTAATTATACTGTACTGCACAGTTTATCATAACCCAAATTATCTTTATTTTTCAGTCCTGAGAAACGCTTTACAGCGATTATGTCCCTCATGTCATATTATCGTGAACATTAATCAACATGTCTGCAAGTGTGGCTATAGGCTTTTTGATGTCAAACGTAAAGCTCAGCCGGAAAGCCAGGCTCAGGCAAATATCAAGAGATCAGAAAAGAAAAAACATATACCTGTTGTACATGGTAAGCTCACTTATATTTTTATTCACAATGTTTAATATGGAAATAAATAACATATAATTGATTAATTTAATTTTATTTAAAGGAAATATTTTACTCCCTTTCATATTGTTGTAAAGATTACCAACATATATTGTCAAATGAGCAATTTATGTCATCTGCATTTAAAATACAGCTTTCACACACTTCACGTATTTGTGTTGGATAATATCATTTTCCAGCTTTACATAGAATACTTTGTGTTCTTTATCTATGTTCAAATGAGTTGCATAAAAGTGTGCAAGATTTACAACACCAAAAGAAATTGAAGGAGATTGAAGAGGAGATAACAAGGCTTCGAGCAATTTATGATTCCCAAAATAACAACCCAAAAAGGCCGACAATTATGTACACTGGCACTTCGTCTAGAAAAAGCAGAGCTTTAGGTATTATTGTCAACAGTTAAATATAATCACTAACTGCTCTTAAATGTAATTATAAATAACTTGTTATAGTAATATATTTTTTACTGTTTTTTTTCTATTACTAAGCACACCATCAAATCCTTTCCCTTGCAGTCATGAAGTAATGAAGCCTCCAGTTTCTGTTGTAGACGTTATACCCCAAAATATCAATGGTATGTTATCTAATTACTTTAGAGAGATACAAATATAAATGCATTGCCATAGTAACCAAGGACTAAGTTGCAAATACAGTGTGTGTGTGTGTTTGTATATGTCGTACCTAATAGCCAGAACGCACTTCTCAGCCTACTATGCAAGGCCCGATTTGCCTAATAAGCCAAGTTTTCCTGAAATAATATATTTTTGTCTGCTCAATCATTTCCGTTGTTTTTTGTCTTTTTTTGTAGTGTCGCTTGCGTTTTCTTTCTACGTTGGACCTCTTTCTGGCTTTCCTCAAAGGAACATGTTTCAGACAGACTTCATAGGCTTCATAGACTTCAGACTTCAGAAGTCTGTTTTTCTATTCTTTGTGTATGGTGTATTACTTAGAACACATTCCCATTGAACGTTTGTAAGTTCCCCATTTATTTTTGCCCAGTCTATCCTTTTATTATTATTATTAAAATTGGATTTATTGAACAACCCTTCTCACTTGTTGTTTCTCTTAGGCCTACTACCATTATTAATGTTAGTTTTCACTTCAATGTTGTCTGAGTACGTAGTGTTTGAGACAGTAATGTCGCTGATTAGCTCATCATTGTTTGTAAAAATCAGGTCCAGCGTGTTTTCGTTCCTAGTTGGTTCTGTAATCTGCTGACTGAGCGAGAATTTGTCACAGAATCTCAGTAGTTCTCTGACCTGTAGTTTGTTATTTCCAGGTTGATTTCCTGCTATAATGTTATTTTTACTATTCTCCATTTTAAAATGGGCAGATTGAAGTCTGCACAGAGAAGTATATCTGGTACTGGGTTTGTTAAGTTATCAAGGATATTCTCTATTTTGGGGATTTGCTCAGTTAATTTCCAAACTGCTGCATCTGGCAGTTTGTATATTAAATAAATAATTAGATTATATTTTCAACCTGATTCCAAGTACCTCTACCACCTCATTAGTTGAGTTCAGGAGCACTGTTCTGCCAGTTCCTCTTTAATACAGACCTACTCTTCCACCTGACCTTATTACTTTGTTACATCTATAAAATTATAATTTTGGATCCAGATTTCACTATCCATGTGGTCTTTTGTGTGTGAATGATTTGCTCATTCAAATCATTCATTCATCATTTGCTCATTTATTTGATCATTCAAAATATGAATGATTTCCCATATTGTGTGTGACTTCTGGTGAGCTTAGGTAGTTTACATTATAATGTAATTATACTGTACTGCACAGTTTATCATAAACCCAAATTATCTTTATTTTTCAGTCCTGAGAAACGCTTTACAGCGATTATGTCCCTCATGTCATATTATCGTGAACATTAATCAACATGTCTGCAAGTGTGGCTATAGGCTTTTTGATGTCAAACGTTAAAGCTCAGCCGGAAAGCCAGGCTCAGGCAAATATCAAGAGATCAGAAAAGAAAAAACATATACCTGTTGTACATGGTAAGCTCACTTATATTTTTATTCACAATGTTTAATATGGAAATAAATAACATATATTGATTAATTTAATTTTATTTAAAGGAAATATTTTACTCCCTTTCATATTGTTGTAAAGATTACCAACATATATTGTCAAATGAGCAATTTATGTCTCTGCATTTAAATACAGCTTTCACACACTTCACGTATTTGTGTTGGCTAATATCATTTTCCAGCTTTACATAGAATAACTTTGTGTTCTTTATCTATGTTCATAGAGTTGGGTTGATCATAAAAGTGTGCAAGATTTACAACACCAAAAGAAATTGAAGGAGATTGAAGAGGAGATAACAAGGCTTCGAGCAATTTATGATTCCCAAAATAACAACCAAAAAGTCGGACCAATTATGTACACTGGCACTTCATCTAGAAAAAAGCAGAGCTTTAGGTATTAGTGTCAACAGTTAAATATAATCACTAACTGCTCGTAAATGTAATTATAAATAACTTGTTATAGTAATATATTTTTTACTGCTTTTTTCTATTACTAAGCACACCATCCAAATCCTTTCCCTTGCAGTCTATATATATTATATATATATATATATATATATATATATTATATATATATATATATATTATATATATATATATATATATATATATATATAATATATATATATATATATATATATATATATATATATGTCGTACCTAGTAGCCAGAACGCACTTCTCAGCCTACTATGCAAGGCCCGATTTGCCTAATAAGCCAAGTTTTCATGAATTAATTGTTTTTTCGTCTACCTAACCTACCTAACCTAACCTAACCTAACTTTTTTGGCTATACCTAACCTAACCTAACCTATAAAGATAGGTTAGGTTAGGTTAGGTAGGGTTGGTTAGGTTCGGTCATATATCTACGTTAATTTTAACTCCAATAAAAAAAAATTGACCTCATACATAATGAAATGGGTAGCTTTATCATTTCATAAGAAAAAAATTAGAGAAATATATTAATTCAGGAAAACTTGGCTTATTAGGCAAATCGGGCCTTGCATAGTAGGCTGAGAAGTGCGTTCTGGCTACTAGGTACGACATATATATATATTATATATATTATTATATATATATATATATATATATATATAATATATAAAGTTTGTGAGGGTACCACCTGGTAACAATGTGGGAACCCATTTATCTATATATATATTTATATATATTATATATATATTAATATATATATATATATATATATATATATTTTATTAAATATGACCGAAAAAGTAAGATTAATAATTCTAACACGAATTTTCTCAATCTTTCGTACATTATGCTTCACTGTTGGAGGTAAATCAAAAATCACTTCTCCAAAATTCATTTTATTTCTAGTCTGACGCGACACGGGCGCGTTTCGTAAAACTTATTACATTTTCAAAGACTTCACAAATACACAACTGATTAGAACTTGCGTTTCCCTGATTTTATATCTACATTTGAGTGAGGTGGGAAGGGTGATGTGGCATTACATTTGAGTAAGGTGGGAAGGATGATGTGGCATTAGAGGATATTAATAGGGTATTAAAAAGTATCAACACAAGACAGAACACGAAACAATGGATATTGAATAGAAGTGTTTGTAGAAAGCCTATTGGTCCATATTTCTTGATGCTTCTATATTGGAGCGGAGTCTTGAGGTGGGTAGAATATAGTTGTGCAATAATTGGCTGTTGATTGCTGGTGTTGACTTCTTGATGTGTAGTGCCTCGCAAACGTCGAGCCGCTGCTATCGCTGTATCTATCGATGATTTCTGTGTTGTTTACTAGGATTTCTCTGGCGATGGTTTGGTTATGGGAAGAGATTATATGTTCCTTAATGGAGCCCTGTTGTTTATGCATCGTTAAACGCCTAGAAAGAGATGTTGTTGTCTTGCCTATATACTGGGTTTTTTGGAGCTTACAGTCCCAAGTGGGCATTTGAAGGCATAGACGACGTTAGTCTCTTTTAAAGCGTTCTGTTTCGTGTCTGGAGAGTTTCTCATGAGTAGGCTGGCCGTTTTCTGGTTTTATAGTAAATCGTCAGTTGTATCCTCTGATTTTTGTCTGTAGGGATAACGTTTCTATTAACAATATCTTTCAGGACCCTTTCCTCTGTTTTATGAGCTGTGGAAAAGAAGTTCCTGTAAAATAGTCTAATAGGGGGTATAGGTGTTGTGTTAGTTGTCTCTTCGGAGGTTGCATGGCTTTTCACTTTCCTTCTTATGATGTCTTCGATGAAACCATTGGAGAAGCCGTTATTGACTAGAACCTGCCTTACCCTACAGAGTTCTTCGTCGACTTGCTTCCATTCTGAGCTGTGGCTGAGAGCACGGTCGACGTATGCGTAACAACACTCCTCTTGTACCTGTCAGGGCAGTCGCTGTTGGCATTTAGGCACATTCCTATGTTTGTTTCCTTTGTGTAGACTGCAGTGTGGAAACCTCCGCCCTTTTCCATGACTGTTACATCTAGAAAAGGCAGCTTCCCATCCTTTTCCGTCTCGTAAGTGAAACGCAGCACGGAACTCTGCTCAAATGCCTCCTTCAGCTCCTGCAGATGTCTGACATCAGGTACCTGTGTAAAAATGTCGTCAACATACCTGCAGTATATGGCCGGTTTCAAGTTCATGTCGACTAAGACTTTTTGCTCGATGGTACCCATGTAGAAGTTGCAAACAGGACACCTAGGGGAGAACCATAGCGACCCCATACTACTTGCTTATACATGTGCCATCGGGGCTCAAGAAGGGTGCTGTCTTTAGTACACTAAAATGAATTGCTTGGTTCAGTACCGGAGCCAATTAATTATGTGCCTCTGCAACCATTTCCACTACCGCTAACAACATGGATATGGGATGCATAATATATGAACTAAACTACTGTACTATGTAAATGCTTTTCATTATTGCCAACATAAAGGAACATGCAGGTGTTTATGATTTTCATTGTTAGTTTATGCAAAATAATAATAATAATAATTACCAAGATAAAACAATTCGGTGAGATTATTAACATTTTTG
The DNA here is from genome assembly GCF_020424385.1 of Procambarus clarkii. NCBI lineage: Eukaryota > Metazoa > Arthropoda > Malacostraca > Decapoda > Cambaridae > Procambarus > Procambarus clarkii. The sequence goes on along the minus strand of NW_025565010.1, from coordinate 204,550 downwards.
CTTGACAGACCACTTGCTGGTAGCATGCCCTTTGTGGTATTTCTATTGCCGACCTTAAAATAGATGACAACAACTTGATAACCACCACCTTGTAGCTTAGAGACCTGCAATACAACAAAATATTTACAAATATAACTAAAAAAAATTTTGTGTTAATTTGAACACAGTGTTCAAGAGATATGGCTTCAATTATAAAAAAAGAGATTAACTTTATGATTACAGAATATAAAATGGGATAACCATAAGCTTCTGAAACAGACAGCATCCCTCCCTCATACAGCATTGGGTACATCTGCAAAAGTGCAGAAGTACCGAAGTAGCTTAAGATGTACTTGTCTTACCTAGTTTAAGAGACCTACTGATAGTTATATCATTAAAATATAATTACATAACTAATGGAAATTAAAAAAATATAAAATAACACAAAAATACTTATATAATGCACATTACTTTATTATTAACATCAATAAGTACAGTATTCACCAAAATTGAAAATGTTAATACTAATTAATTATCAAATGGCTTAAAATCTGTTTATTTGTGGGACAATTTAAAACCTAACGGAATGGATATTAATACAATATGATACAATTCTAATTGAAGAAATAACAAAATGCATGAAATACTTACAGATTTTTTCATGGCTTTAATTGACCTGCAAAAGTTTTGATGCTTAGCAGCTCTTCGACCCATTTCCTTATATTTCTCCTCCCGCTCTACATCACCCTTACGCTTTTCATCTATAAAGCTGTGTCCACAGTTGCAGAAATGTCGACGAACACTAATGACATTACTGCAGATGGGACAACACCGCTGGAAAGGTTTCTTCTGGCCTGTAAATAAAGATAATCTGGGCAATCATAAAAAGAGTAAAATGTTTAAAATGTAATACAGTGGTACAAAAAAACAGTAGCAGCATAATGAAAGAGCACAAAGCAGTACAGTGCTACAGAAGACTGAGCGGAGAATTATGATTGTATTATTGAGAACCTGTACAGCACCAGATTTTATTAATTACACAAGTAAACCAAATTTAATGTTTAAATAAGAGGAGAATAATCTGGAATTTTCAATGTAAATCAAAATTGCAACTTTTGAACTGCAAATAATTTAATTGTGAATCAAATATTTATTTGACTAAGTTTTTTGATCTTCCAATAATATTAAATTAATATTCAACTTAACTAACATTTTGTGTTATTAATAAAGTTTGAAATAGATATGCAATTTTAACAGACAAAATTAAGGTAGAATGCATATATGCACCACTAAGATGGTGGTGCATGTATTTTATAACACATTTGAACAATGAAACTTTACAGATGATACAGAAGACACAAGAAAATTGGCACTGTAGGAGACATTGAAAAAACAGAAATAACAGTAATAAGTTACAGGTGCTGAAGTATGGTAGAAACGAGGAAATTAACACTTTCGCGCTCCGTAGAAACTCGCGGTTGACTGGGGGATCGTGGCCCCTCCGTGCGGGTAAGCGCGCGGTGACACCCAAATGTGTATACTCATTCCAGTTTTCTCACCTTAATTCTCGCGCTACGTCGCTCGTTTTGGTATCATTGTGTTCGCAATTAAATTCTCTACAGCTGTGTATAAATATAATGTCCAAAAGCCTAGCGTGACTCCCAACAGCAAAGCGTAAAGTCGGCAAAAACGCACAAAATCAGTAACATGTGCATTCTCGTTCCATTTTTTTACCTTAATTCTCGTGCTACGTCGCTCATTTTGGTATCATTGTGTTCGCAATTAAATTCCCTACAGATGTGTATGAATAAAATGTACAAAAGGCTGGAGTGCCTCCCCGCAGAAAAGCCTAAAGTTACCCATGAACGAGCACCATTTTGTACATTGCAACCTAATGTTCAACTCGTTCAATTTGATAACATCAAATTTCGTGCTACGTCGCTCGTTTTGGTATCAAATTGTTCGCAATAAAAAGGCGATTATTTTAAAACTAGTCCCAGAATAATAGAGCAATAACTGGATTTTTAACAAATATTTTAATTCTGGACGCTAATCATCACAAATTTATTTATATCTTTCCAGTGTTCTGACATAAATATTTGTGTCACATCTTTCATTTTGGTATCAAATTGTTCGCAATAAAAAGGCGCACATTTTAAAACAAGTCCCAAGATAATAGGACAATAAATAGAATTTTAACAAATATTTTAATATTCAGACCATAGACCTATTTATAATATTTCAAGTGTTTGGACATCAAGTTTCATGTTATATCTTTGATTTTGGTATCAAATTGTGTGCAATCTAAAGGCGCTTATTTTAAAACCACTACCAGATTGATCTGATAAAATTTAAATTTTTAAAAAATATTGTAATGAGTGACGCAGTATTGCGTCGTTGGAACACATTCAGTAGAAAAATAAATGACGAATTATTCAGTCTGTGGAACGCGAAAGTGTTAAATGAAACAAGGAACACAGGACACAATCAGACCTACTCTAAGAAGGAAAAAACATGCAAGAGATCTGAGAGTTACGACGTCTGACGACCTCACACTTTGTGAACATAACCGAGCAAATATAGTGGCGCCAGAAAAATAATGGGATGGTTTATGAGAATGTTAAAATTCAAAGACCCCACCCACAGTAATGCTAATACTATTCAAATAACTGGGGCTGTCCCATCTTGAGTATTGCTCGGTACTGACTCCCCCTTTCTGAACAGGAGAAATCTCTGAATTAGAGGAAATAAACAGACCATAAACAGCAAACATATAAATGATAAAACATCTAAATAATTGAGACCGTCTCAAAGCTCTCAAAATGTACTCTCTGGACAGGAGACAAGAATGGTATCAAATAATACATATATGTAAGATACTGGAGGGCCAGGTCCCAAATTTGCACACCATAATATAACAACATACTGGAGCTAAAGATACAGAAGGAAATTAATAATAGGTGTCATAGCTACAATCAGAGAGCAGAGTCTTAACAGTAGGGGGTTCAAGGGCTGTTTGCTAGACTAGGCTTGGCAAGTGTTGGCTAGGTTATGCTAGGAAAAAGTAGGCTAGGCTGATTTACTCCACCAGTAATTGGCGGTCTGTCTAATTACAAGCTACCACAAGCTACACAAGCTTCACATAGCTTCCTGGCAATATGTTAGCAATGAATAAATAAGATATATTTACTCATTATAATATTGGTACTGAATGTACAACACGAAAAAACATAATTTTAATCTGAAAAAGTATCTTTTTATAAAGAAATTAGACGAAAATAAAGAACTGGTGACACCAAATCAAGTCGACGATCCAAGCGTCGGTTAGGTTAGGTTAGGTTAGGTTTGGTTAAGTTAGGTTAGATTTGGTTAGGTTTGATTAGGTTAGGTTAGGCCAGCCTAACATATCATATTTATTCATTACTAACGCATTGCCAGGAAGCTTTGTGAAGCTAGTGTAAGCTTGTGGTAATTAGACAGACCCGTAATTGGGGGGGAGAGGGGAACCTCAATATAAGCCTAATTTGTAGCTTCCTGTTTTCTGACACAATGATTTATTTTACGTCAGGCTTTCAGCACAGCCGCATAAAAAACCCTGGTTATTTATTTATTTTTATACGAGAAGGTACACTGGGGGTTAAGAGAGAAAATAGGAATAATGATGATTTTACAATCTTGCCCGAAACGCTATGCGTACTAGTGGCTTTAGGTATTGTATGTACTACCTTTATCTATAAATCAAACAGAATGTTTGTACTGTAACTCTGCATCTATGTATATATTTTTCCTAAATAAATTATTATTATTATTGTAAAGCCACTAGCACGAATAGCGTTTCGAGCAAATATCCCGTACCCAGAAGCTGGGTATCTTTTGTTGCCCTGTGACTACTCTTATGACATTCCCTAACAGTATTGTTAAACTAATAACAATGAACAGTAGTTCAATATTACCGGAATAATCCAACTGATGTGGCCATGTTTTTGTTGTGAAGCCCGGTCGTTCAGTTCATATTCAGCATACGAAGGTTACGAAGGTTAATCTAAAATAAAACCAGTATTAAAAATGTCTTACCATTTCTAAGAAATCCTAAGATATAAATATTTACAATAATACACTGGTTGTTTTTGTTGATTTAGGGGCGATGACATGAGTAAACTTGTTATGTTGTGTTGATTTAGGGGCAAAAAACTGTGGTTATTAGACTATATTTTGTACATAAGCAAAAAACAAGGTGCAATTCTTTTAATTATAACAACAATAACGACAAAAAGTTAATAATTAATGTACTTGTTAAGCAAAATTCGCAATATCTTAGTTTTCTTTAGAAAAAAAAATAAAAGACATCTGGAAAAAGATCTGCAGACTATGTCTTACATTTTATTCCGTTATTTACACTAAAAGAACAATTAAACGTACACTATCGCCCGTGCCTGGTGCACGAGCACCAGGCACGGGCACCGGGAGCATCCCAGACACTGCCTTAATCGACTGAGATTAAGGCAGTGTCATTTTCATTCCTTTAGAACAAGGAAATCTCATTCTTAAACTGTATAATATGAGCTGCGCAATAATTTTTTGCTGTTTGCTGATCTCCAGAAATTCTGGAGGGCTTGTGCAAGGATTAGGATGAGTTAGCCTAGTTTTTATATCCGTTTCTGGTTACTCAAAGGTGACACTGGCGGGCAACACGAGAATATATATTTGTTTAAATTCCAATTTCGATCCGATCTACTTGGGGGATAGTTTACAAATGTTTGCCATGAAATTTACGTTTTCTCTAATAGCCGAAGAGCTTATTTGAGAAAACAGTATGGCATTGAATCAGCGTGGTAAAACAATTGTATTATTGACATGACAAGTATAATCGACGTAGTTTTTATATATGTTGCCGGTCGAACACATCCTTATGTGACGTTTTATACTTATGTTCTTCTAGAACATTCTATTGCGAACACATTGGTACAAAATTGAAATACGTACATCGAAAACTAATGTCAGAACAGTGACAAGAGTATACACTTTTAAATATGGCCGCTCGATCGGCGATACACTAATTTCATTTGGGGAAATTTATTTTTTCATACGCCGTTTCGCGACAATTATTTATATCTGATATAAATGTTGCAAAAGAAATTTAGGATTAAGTAACATATTACACATTAAAAAAAAATGAATACATTAATACCTAAACAGTTTGTAAATACAGTGAAAAATTGTGCCAAACACTACACAATATTATTTACTAAGAAGCGTATGACAACTCAAAACGGCATTATTTCAACAGGATTTTTTATAGTTGTCAAAAAACTCTGATTTTAATTATCAAGTATTTGTCACAATGAATTTTATATAATTATGAGGCACTGGAACGACCAAATTGTTCTGTATTATAAATGCATAATGCTAAATTTCTATATACATAACAGTAAAATAATGATCACCTACATTTAAGGATAACTAGGAAATAGTAACTGGAAACTTTATTTGAACGAAAATTCAATACCAAATTTCTTAGATGTTTTTCTTAATATAAAGATCAACAGTAACGAATCTTATTCATTATGGACAAATTAACAAAAAAAAACATAATTTTCATTGAGGACCATGTATTAGAGCATACTTAGTCACTTATATATTAAAAGTATTGTGTTTTTTGAAACATTGGGGTTGTAAACAAACAGAACGGCCTACCCGAAAAGTCGTAACATAAGAAGTTGTACATGTTTGTGAATTTATTATTTGATAAATGATTATTACTAATTTACGACGACTATAAAGGTTTCCCATTAGTTAAATTACTGTAGTGTGACTAAATGCTACTACAAAACATATATAAATCCTGGGAAAGTCACAATGACCAGCGACATTAAAGCATAAAAGACTAAATAGTAACAGGAAACTGTCGCCGAACGAAAAATTCATTTCCAAATTTATTAGATATTTTCCTAAATATAAAGATCGATGGGCTGAATTTTCTGGATTATGGCCTAATTAAGGCAAAAATATATGTATTTTTACTTGAAGAACATATATCAGAGCATAGTCAGTGAGTTACAGAATAATAAGAGTGTGGTATTTCATTGTATAACAAGAGATAGTCCATGGAAGCGAAAATAGACGTAGTTTTAGACAAAATAACGTCCAAAAACAGCCGTAGAGTCAAATGGCAACTGTTGACGTTCTTTTTAAGAGGACAGGTTGGATGCAGAGGCTTAGGAGAGGGATGCAGAGGCTCAAGTGAGGAATGGAGAGGCACAAGAGAGGGATGCAGAGGCTCTTGAGAGTGATGCAGAGGCTCAAGTGAGGGATGCAGAGGCACAAGAGAGGGATGCAGAGGCTCTTGAGAGTTATGCAGAGGCTCAACAGAGGGATGCAGAGGCTTAAGAGAGTGATGCAAAGGCTCAAGAGAGGGTTGCAGAGGCTCATGAGAGGGATGCAGAGGCTCAAGAGAGGGATGCAGGGGCTCAAGACAGGGATGCAGAGCCTCAAGTGAGGGATGCAGAGGCACAAAAGAGGGATGCAGAGGCTCTTGAGAGTGACGCAGTGGCTCAAGAGAGGGATGCAGAGGCTTAAGAGAGTGATGCAAAGGCTCAAGAGAGTGATGCAGAGGCTTAAGAGAGGGATGCAGAGGCTCAAGATAGGGATGTAGAGGCTCAAGAGAGTGATGCAGAGGCTCAAGAGAGTGATGCAGAGGCTGAAGAGAGAGATGCAGAGGCTTATGAGAGTGATGCAGAGGTTCAAGAGAGTGATGCAGAGGCACACGAGAATGATGTAGAGGCTAAAGAGAGGGATGCAGAGGCTCAAGAGAATGATGCAGCGGCTCAAGAGAATGATGCAGAGGCTTAAGAGAGGGATGGAGATGATCAAGAGAGTAATGCAGAGGCTTAAGAGAGGAATGAAGAGACTCAAGAGAATGATGCCGAGGCTCAAGACAGGGGATGCAGAGGCTTAAGAGAGGGATGCAGAGACTCAAAAGAGTGATGCAGAGGCTCAAGAGAGGGATGCAGAGGCTCATGAGAGGGATGCTGAGGCTCAAGTGAGGGATGGAGAGGCTTAGGAGAATGATGCAGAGGCTCAAGAGAGGGATGCAGAGGCTCAAGAGAGTGATGCAGAGGCTCAAGAGAGTGATGCAGAGGCTCAAGAAAGTGATGCAGAGGCTCAAGAGGGGGATGCAGAGGCTCAAGAGAGTGATGCAGAGGCTCAAGAGAGTGATGCAGAGGCTAAAGAGAGTGATGCAGAGGCTTAAAATAGTAATGCAGAGGATTAAGAGAGGGATGCAGAGGCTCAAGGGAGTAATGCAGAGGCTCAAGAGAGTGATGCAGATGCTTAAGAGAATGATGCAGAGGCTCAAGAGAGGAATGCAGAGGCTCAAGAGAGTGATGCAGAGGATTAAGTGAGTGATGAAGATGCTTAAGAGAGGGATGCAGAGGCTCAAGAGAGTGATGCAGAGGCTGAAGAGAGAGATGCAGAGGCTAAGGAGAGTGATGCAGAGGCTCAAGAGAGTGATGCAGAGGCTCAAGAGAATGATGCAGAGGTTCAAGAGAGTGATGCAGAGGATAAAGCGAGGGATGCAGAGGCTCAAGAGAGAGAAGCAGAGGCTCAAGAGAGGGATGCAGGGGCTCAAGAGAGGGATGCAGAGGCTCATGAGAGGGATGCAGAGGCTCTTGAGAGTGATGCAGAGGCCCAAGAGAGGGATGCAGAGGCTTAAGAGAGGGATGCATAGGCTCAATAGAGGGATGCAGAGGCTCATGAGAGGGATGCAGGAGTTCAAGAGAGGGATGCAGAGGCTCAAGAGAGTGATGATGAGGCTTAAGAGAGGGATGCAGAGGCTCAAGAGAGTGATGCAGAGGCTTAAGAGAGGGATGCAGAGGCTCAAGAGAATGATGCAGAGGCTCAAAAGAGTGCTGCAGAGGCTCAAGAGAGGGATGATGAGGCTCCAGAGAGGGATGCAGAGGCTCAAGAGAGTGATGCAGAGGCTGAAGAGAGAGTTGCAGAGGCTTAAGAGAGTGATGCAGAGGCTCAAGAGAGTAATGCAAAGGCTCATGAGAATGATGTAGAGGCTCAAGAGAGTGATGCAGAGGATTAAGAGAGGGATGCAGAGGCTTAAGAGTGTGATGCAGAGGCCCAAGAGAGTGAGGCAGAGGCTCAAGAGAGTGATGTAGAGGCTCAAGAGAGTGATGCAGAGGCTCAAGAGAGTGATGCAGAGGATCATGAGAGTGATGCAGAGGCTCAAGAGAGTGATGCAGAGGATCAAGAGAGGGAAGCAGAGGCTTAAGAGAGTGATGCAGAAGCTCAAGAGAGGGATGCAGAGGCTCAGGAGAGTGATGCAGACTCTTAATAGAGGGATGCAGAAGCTCAAGAGAGTGATGCAGAGGCTAAGGAGAAGGATGCAGAGGCTCAAGTGAGGAATGGAGATGCACAAGAGAGGGATGCAGAGGCTCTTGCGAGTGATGCAGAGGCTCAAGTGAGGGATGCAGAGGCACAAGAGAGGGATGCAGAGGCTCTTGAGAGTGATGCAGAGGCTCAACAGAGGGACGCAGAGGCTTAAGAGAGAGATGCAAAGGCTCAAGAGAGGGATGCAGAGGCTCATGAGAGGGATGCAGGAGTTCAAGAGAGGGATGCAGAGGCTCAGGAGAGTGATTCAGAGGCTTACGAGAGTGATGCAGAGGCTTAAGAGAGTGATGCAGAGGCTTAAGAGATGGATGCAGCGGCTCAAGAGAGGGATGCAGAGGCTCAAGAGAGGGATGCAGGGGCTCAAGAGAGGGATGCAGAGGCTCAAGTGAGGGATGCAGAGGCACAAGAGAGGGATGCAGAGGCTCTTGAGAGTGACGCAGAGGCTCAAGAGAGGGATGCAGAGGCTTAAGAGAATGATGCAAAGGCTCAGTAGAGGGAAGCAAAGGCTCATAAGAGGGATTCAGAAGTTCAAGAAAGTGATGCAGAGGCTCAAAAAGGGATGCAGAGGCTTAAGAGGGTGATGCAGAGGCTCAAGAGAGGGATGCAGAGGCTCATGAGAGGGATGCAGAGGCTCAAGAGAGTGATGCAGAGGATCAAGAGAGGGAATCAGAGGCTTAAGAGAGTGATGCAGAAGCCGAAGAGAGTGATGCAGAGGCTCGAAAGAGTGATGCAGAGGCTCAAGAGAGTGATGCAGAGGATCAAGAGAGTGATGCAGAGGCTCGAGAGAGTGACGCAGAGGCTCAAAAGAGTTATTCAGAGGGTTAAGAGAGTGACGTAGAGGCCTCAAGAGAGTGATGCAGAGGCTGATCAGAGTGTTGCAGTGGCTCAAGAGAGTGATGCATAGGCTCAACAGAGTGATGCAGATGCTCAAGAGAGGGATGCAGAGGCTTAAGAGAGTGATGCAGAGGCTGAAGAGAGTGTTGCAGAGGCTTTAGAGAGGGATGCAGAGGCTCAAGAGAGTGATGCAAAGGCTCAAGATAGTGATGCAGAGGCTTAAGAGTGGGATGCAGAGGCTCAAGAGAGGGATGTAGAGGCTGAAGAGAGTGATGCAGAGGCTGAAGAGTGTGATGCAGAGGCTCATGAGACAGATGCAGAGGCTTATTAGAGTGATGCAGAGGTTCAAGAGAGTGATGCAGAATCACACGAGAATGATGTACAGGCTTAAGAGAGGGATGCAAAGGCTCAAGAGTATGATGCAGGGGCTCAAGAGAATGACGCAGAGGCTTACGAGAGGGATGCAGATGATCAAGAGTGATGCAGAGGCTTAAGAGAGGAATGCAGAGGCTGAAGAGAATGATGCAGACGCTTAAGAGAGGGATGCAGAGGCTGTAGAGAATGATGCAGAGGCTTAAGAGAGGGATGCAGAGGCTGAAGAGAATGATGCAGAGGATTAAAAGAGTGATGAAGAGGCTCAGGAGGGTGATGCAGAGGCTCAAGAGACTGATGCAGAGGATCACGAGAATGATGCAGAGGCTTAAGAGAGTGAAGCAGAAGCTGAAGAGAATGATGCAGAGGCTTAAGAGAGGGATGAAGAGACTCAAAAGAGTGATGCAGAGGCTCAAGAGAGGGATGCAGAAGCTTAAGAGAGTGATGCAAAGGCTCAAGAGAGGGATGCAGAGGCTCTTGAAAAGGATGCTGAGGCTCAAGTGAGGGACGGAGAGGCTTAGGAGAATGATGCAGAGGCTCAAGAGAGGGATGCAGAGGCTCAAGAGAGTGATGCAGAGGCTCAAGAGAGTGATGCAGAGGCTCAAGAGAGTGATGCTGAGGCTAAAGAGAGTGATGCAGAGGCTTAAGAGAGTGATGCAGAGGCTTAAGAGAGGGATGCAGAGGCTCAAGAGAGTGATGCAGAGGCTCAAGAGAGTGATGAAAATGCTTAGGAGAATGATGCAGAGGCTCAAGAGAGGAATGCAGAGGCTGAAGAGAGTGATGCAGAGGATTAAGTGAGTGATGCAGAGGCTCAAGAGAGTGATGCAGAGGCTGAAGAAAGATATGCAGAGGCTAAGGAGTGTGATGCAGAGTCTCATGAGAGTGATGCAGAGGCTCAAGAGAATGATGTAGAGGCTTAAGATAGGGATGCAGAAGCTCAAGAGAATGATGCAGAGGCTAAAGAGAGGGATGCAGGGGCTCAAGAGAGGGATGCAGAGGGTCAAGAGAGGGATGCAGAGCCTCTTGAGAGTTTTGCAGAGGCTCAGGAGAGGGATGCAGAGGCTTAAGAGAGTGATGCAAAGGCTCAATAGAGAGATGCAGAGGCTCATGAGAGGGATGCAGGAGTTCAAGAGAGTGATGCAGAGGCTGAAGAGAGAGATGCAGAGGCTTAAGAGAGTGATGCAGAGGCTCAAGAGAGTAATGCAGAGGTTCAAGAGAATGATGCAGATGCTCAAGGGAGTGATGCAGAGGATTAGGAGAGGGATGCAGAGGCTCAAGAGAGTGATGCAGAGGCTCAAGAGAGGGATGTAGAGGCTCAAGAGTGATGCAGAGGCTCAAGAGAGTGATGCAGAGGATCATGAGAGTGATGCAGAGGCTCAAGTGAGTGATGTAGAGGATCAAGAGAGGAAAGCAGAGGCTTAAGAAAGCGATGCAGAGGCAAAAAAAAGTGATGCAGAGGCTTAATAGGGTGATGCAGAGGCTCAAGAGAGTGATGCAGAGGCTCAAGAGAGGGATGCAGAGGCTCATGAGAGGGATGCAGAGGCTCAAAAGAGTGATGCAGAGGATCAAGAGAGGGAATCAGAGGCTTAAGGGAGTGATGCAGAAGCTGAAGAGTGATGCAGAAGCTCGAAAGAGTGATGCAGAAGCTCAAGAGAGTGATGCAGAGGATCAAGAGAGTGATGCAGAGGCTCAAGAGAGGGATGCAGAGGCTCAAGAGAGTGATGCAGACTCTTAATAGAGGGATGCAGAGGCTCAAGAGAGTGATGCAGAGGCTCAAGTGAGGGATGCAGAGGCACAAGAGAGGGATGCAGAGGCTCTTGAGAGTGATGCAGAGGCTCAACAGAGGGATGCAGAGGCTTAAGTGAGGGATGCAGAGGCTCAAGAGAGTGATGCAGAGGCTCAAGAGAGTGATGCAGATGCTTGGGAGAATGATGCAGACTCTTAGTAGAGGGATGCAGAGGCTCAACAGAGTGATGCAGAGGCTTAGGAGAGGGATGCTGAGGCTCAAGTGAGGAATGGAGAGGCACAAGAGAGGGATGCAGAGGCTCTTGCGAGTGATGCAGAGGCTCAAGTGAGGGATGCAGAGGCACAAGAGAGGGATGCAGAGGCTCTTGAGAGTGATGCAGAGATGCAGAGGCTCAACAGAGGGATGCAGCCCAGCAAACACAAATCATCTACACAACGTTCGCCTATCTCTTCCCATAGGTATGGGAATGATTTGCATTGAGAATGGTGCAGGAGAGCCTTTGAGAAACTTTTACTCAAAAAATCCAAACACAAAGGTTTAATTATAAATTGTTTTTCTACAATTATTTTCTTCCAAATGTAAAACAAATAGTTTTTACATGTTTAAATATAAAATTTATGGTGTTTTTTGGTAAAATTCATTAATAAATTGTGAATGATATATATTGGCTGAGTGAAACCTTTAAAATCCATTTAGTTATAATTTGAACAGAAAAAAGTAGTTTTCCAAATTTTCTAAAAATCGCTTTTTTTAACACAATTTGACTCCTTATGCATTCCACTAAACACTATATCATGTTTAAATATATAATTTATGTATTATTCCCTAAAATAATTTATATAAATTATATAAGTTGCTGGAAAGTGGTGTTAAAGAATCTGAAAACTTTTTGTTGTGTTATAATTGGAATGTTCTTATTAACTATGTCTCAAGTTCACAGTTTATCAAACAAGAATATTAACATTCGTCAACTCTTAAAATCTTATATGTTATCTTGCTGGTGCAAAATGGGTGAATCTTTAGGAACAGCTATAGTATCTATATATCACAAATGGTGTTTTCCCTAACTCAAACAATGTAGGGTTTATTATTCTACACATATTTCTAATGACTCTTAGATGTTTACATTCTCTGAAGTATAATTGTGAAGGCTGTGTCCATCACTCTCAACACAGATTCTTAAACTCCTCTCTGCAGGTTCAACTATATAATTAGTTTCCATTTTGAATCTCCATGGACATTTGTATCCAAAATGAAACCAATGTGGTTTCCTTCAGCGCCTTCAGCCAGCACATTTGCTCATTCATTTCCACAGATTCCAACATGGTAGGGGATTTACAGAAATTTGTATATTCATATTGTTATATATTAAAAATATGAATGCAGTTCAATATGATAAGACAAATACATGAGTTTATGATAAATTCGTTTTCTGTGATATACCATTGATATGCTCTTTTTTTCTTTAAACGGCAGACTAAACTAAAGTGCTCACATCAACAGATTTGATGTATAAATGGTCAACGCTCAACAGAGTTAGTATAAATGTATTAGTATAAATCTTACTTGTCTCATTGTTAATTCACATTCAATGTCAACTTGTGGTTTTGATGTGGCACGTTTGGCCAAGACACCCCACCCCATTATGCACCCCATACCCATCTTGTGGGCGGTTGTGGAAAGGGTTACAGAGGCACATAATGGGCTCAGGGACTGAACCCCACAATTCATTTAGCTAAGCAAGTTACAATCTTGATGAGCTAGTTACAAAATTCAATATAAGTCATCACATCAACAATGGGTTCGAGATCGACCTCAAGTACAGGTTCTAAATTAACACTTTCCTGGATTTTCGACTTGGAATTACGGGCGTTTTCCCTAACCGCTTGTCGGATCACGACGTAAATTTACGGTGCGGTTTAAAATATTTGTAAAAAATCCAGTTTAAATCCGATTTACTTGGGGTTTGTTTCAAACTCCGCGCCATGAAATTCCTGTTCTCTCGGGTAGGCCGCAAGTCACGTCGGCCTACTGGGTCACGTGACAGGCCCATTGTTTTGTTGTCACGTGGAGCAATCGGATCTCTCTCCCCTCGGCTCTCCCCTCGCCCAACCTACACAATGCAGACACAAAGAAAGTTCAGAAAAGAAAACGAGTTCGCAGGGCAGATGGAACAGTAAGACTACAGCAGGTTGTGGTGAACAAACCACAGGCAATTGTTGACTACAATAAGTTCATGAAGGGTGTTGACCACTTTGATCAAATGGTAAAGTATTACCATTTCGCCAGGAAATGTCACAAGTGGACCAAGAAAATAACATTTTATTTCTTGCAAATGGCATTGCAAAACGCTTATGCATTGTACAAGGCCAACACAGATGATCGAAGGAAACTAACTCTGCTCCAGTTCCATGAAGTTGCTATTTGGTCTTTATTGAAATTTGACAAGGCAGAGTGGCCTGCAACAACTACACCATCTCCACATCTAGTTCATGCTCCAGACATAAATGATGACACTGGTCCTGTGTATCCTGCTGCTGACCCGTCAACACCTGGCCCGTCGGGTGTAAGGCGCCCTCTCTTCACGTCTACACCTAGTGCTGAAGCTGAATCTGATGAAGATAATTCATATTCCACATTAGTGTTTGAAAACAATAGTGAGAGCGACGATTCAGACAGTAGTTTATTGCCAACCCAGAGACAACAGCGACGTGTTGTTATAGCAGAGACTCGCCTGAACTATAAATTGAAACATGAGCTGGTAAAAATCCCCAAACGTCGCAGGTGTGAAGTGTGTTCAAAGTCGGGTATCAGGAAGGAAACTGGTATAGCGTGCAAGACATGCGATGTTCCACTTTGCGTCATACCTTGTTACACCACTTATCACAGGAAAAGGGTGTATTGGGTGGACAAGAAATAACCACCTACATCAGCTTCACTCCACCTAGGAACATCTGTTGAGCAACTTCAGGAATCAGTACCTGAAGGAGGTGGAGTGGAGATAAAATGCTCAACTTATTTTACTACAATCGTCTTTGCTTTGGTAAGTACACATAATTGTCTTAGATTGTTTCAGTATTGTAGTCTATTTTTTTAGGAATATTTTGATACCTAAATGAGAACTGTAGCACGAAAACTAAAGTAAGTATACACGAAACAAGAGAAATTTTTTTTGTGGGTGTTGAGGGTGTGAGTTGGAGTGTCAAGAGCAGGTTCCGGTTGTGTGTTTTCCGTCATCTCTACAGCTGTGAGTTCCAAGGAATTGTATTTGATATGCATATGTCTGTGTAGGGAATTTTATTTTTTAATTTAAAAAAAAACGGTGTGAAACAAGTACAAACTTGAAAAACATGAGCAAAGTAGAAACTTTTGACGCTCACGGGTACAAACACGCGTAAGATTTTATTCCCCGCAAATTTATTTGACGCTGTGTTGGCCAACTCTACCCATGTTCTTATAGAACTTTCTATTGCGAACACATTGCTATAAAAATGAAATACGTAGCTCCAGAAATAATGTCAGGACAGTGAAATAAGTATAAACATTCAAAGCGCTGCATCACACCAGTGTCGTCCCTGCTGAAATCACGGCTAACGCTTCGCCCAGTTCCCACACTCGTGCGGGTCACCCGATACCATAATTAGACATTGATAGGCATATGTCTGGGTGGGGAATTTTATTGTGAGTTCAGTGATATCAAAATGAGCGCTGTAGGATGACTGTGAGGCTGGCAACAAACGAAAGAGTATGAACATTTACTTCCTGTTTGGGTGTCACGGCGAGTCATCTTCGTTTTATTTACTTCGTGGTGGGATACCAAATGCTTCGGTGACATTTTATGCATATGATCTTGTAGAGAATTTTATTGCCAACGCATTGATACCAAAATGAAAAACGTAGCTCGAGAATTGAGGTTAGGAGCGTGAAAAGATTATAAACTTTTTTGTGTTTACGCTTGAGCGCCCAGAACGCCGCGCGCACAACCCGCTTGTTTTTCCAGCTAGTGCCGCGCGCACTAAAGTGTGCAGTACACACCATAATGCACCAGTACACACAATAAGGTACCAGTACACACTATAAGGCACCAGTACACGCCATAAGGCACCAGTACACACCATAAGGCACCAGAACACACACCATAAGGCACCAGAACACACCATAAGGCACCAGTACACACCATAAGGCACCAGAACATACCATAAGGCACCAGTACACACCATAAGGCACCAGTACACACTATACGGCACCAGTACACACCATAAGGCACCAGTACACACCATAAGGCACCAGTACACACCAAAAGGTACCAGTACACACCATAAGGTACCAGTACATACCATAAGGCACCAGTACACACCATAAGGCACCAGTACACACCATAAGACACCAGTACAAACCATAAGGCACCAGTACATACCATAAGGCACTAGAACACACCATAAGGCACCATAAAGCACCAGTACACACCATAAGGCCCAAGTACACACCATAAGGAACCAGTACACACTATAAGGCACCAGTATATACCATAAGGCACCAGTACGCACCATACGGCACCAGAACACACCATAAGGCACCAGTACACACCATAAGGCACCAGTACGCACCATACGGCACCAGAACACACCATAAGGCACCAGTACACACCATAAAGCACCAGTACACACAATAAAGCCCCAGTACACACCATAAGGAACCAGTACACACCATAAGGCACCAGTATACACAATAAGGTACAAGTACACACCATAAGGCACCAGTACACACCATAATGCACCAGTACACACTATAAGGCACCAGTACACGTCATAAGGCACCAGTACACACCATAAGGCACCAGTACACACCATAATGCACCAGTACACATCATATGGCACCAGTACACACCATAAGGCACCAGAACACACACCATAAGGCACCAGTACACACCATAATGCACCAGTACACACCATAATGCACCAGTACACACCATAATGCACCAGTACACACCATAAGGCACCAGTACACAATAAGGCACCAGTACACACAATAATGCACCAGTACACACCATAAGGCACCAATACACTCCATACGGCACCAGTACGCACCATAAGGCACTAGAACACACAATAAGGCACCAGTACACACCATAAAGCACCAGTATACACTATAAGGCCCCAGTACACACCATAAGGTACGAGTACACACTATAAGGCACCAGTACACACCTACAGGTATTTGTTTCTGGTGTGGTGCTCATGGGATCTGTTACAACCTTCTAGGAAGCTTTTAGGGTCAGGATTAACATTACATTGCAGCGTTTTATATATATAAAATACACATGAGAGTATGTGCAGGGACTTAATATCTAACATATTCAGAGATTTGAGTAAGGGGTCCATATATACTGCCCGGTTGCCTGAAATGCTATATGCCTACTATATTGGCTTTAGGTATTGTATGCACTAGCTCTATCTATAAATCCAACATTATGTTTGTAAATCAACTATGTATGTACTTTCCTGAATAAAACTGACTTTACTCTACACTTATATTCTCTGTGGATTTGTTATCCCTATCGTTTGGGAGAAAAAAAATGACTAATACATTCGGCGAATGACTTTGACTTCAACTTCACTTTGACTTCGTTCATGTCATCGTATTTTCCGTAATATATAAAGGTTATGACAATGCAATTATATTATTGTGTGCAAATAAGTTGGAAATTTCATGTACCCTAAAAATAGTAAAATAAAGAATAAGAATAATTAAATAATTGTTGTAGTAAATTGTCACACGTTCATCATACGCAAACGAACACACAGTTTGGAGCGTCAGTACAAGACCGCCGCCATTTTAAAACACGGCTTCGAATGTAAGTAATGTTTTTCTCGTACTAACACTGTATTATGCAATAGATTAGGTCTTGAATTCACAAATTTAGTTGTTACATCTGACAGAGTATGTTAGACGGTGTAATGCTGGTCCATGTTGACATATTTGTGGGCTTGGTTGGTTTAAATGTGATGGCACACAATATGGGCACCCCACAACATGCTGTTGAAGTTGGAATGCATGGCATAGGCTCCTCACACAATGTTCTTTATGTGGTCCTCAGGTGATAGTTTTCTATTTAGAACCACCCCTAGATCTCTTTCTTTATCAGAATTCCTTAAAGATTTCTCACATGGTTTTCCTAATGATAGATTGTGGGCTGTAAGGGACAGGTTTGATGTATGGATTAGTTGATAGAAGTTCCAGTCCACCTGTAGACAGGGATCTCACATCAGCTTGTATATTATACAAGGATAAGATTTGATAAATTCAGTTATTTGACTGAACACTGGCTCTGTTTAAATCAGAGATTTAAACATACATAGTCTAACCTAGCTCCTTTCTTTTTTACCTAGCCTAACCTAGCTTTTTTTTCTCAAGCCGGTCTATGGCCCGTGTTTTTTTTTTATGCCTCAGTGGTCCATGCACAGGTCCGTTCAAGGGGATTAAATAGCCGTTCTATGGCCCCAGGGTTTTCTCAAATTTTCTTTCATAGCCGGTCTATGGCCCCTGGGTTTTACGAACTTTTTTTTTCCCAAGCCGGTCTATCGCCCCTGGGTTTTACAAACTGTTTTTTTCCCAAGCCGGTCTATGGCCCGTGTTTTTTTTCGATGCCTCAGTGGTCAATGCACATGTCCGTTCAAGGGGATTAAATAGCCGGTCTTTGGCCCCTGGGTTTTACGAACTTTTTTTTCCCAAGCCGGTCTATGGCCCGTGTTTTTTTTCGATGCCTCAGTGGTCCATGCACAGGTCCGTTCAAGGGGATTAAATAGCCGTTCTATGGCCCCAGGGTTTTCTCAAATTTTCTTTCATAGCCGGTCTATGGCCCCTGGGTTTTACAAACTTTTTTTTCCCAAGCCGGTCTATAGCCCCTGGGTTTTACAAACTTTTTTTTCCCAAGCCGGTCTATGGCCCGTGTTTTTTTCGATGCCTCAGTGGTCCATGCACATGTCCGTTCAAGGGGATTAAATAGCCGGTCTATGGCCCCTGGGTTTTACGAACTTTTTTTTCCCAAGCCGGTCTATGGCCCGTGTTTTTTTTTATGCCTCAGTGGTCCATGCACAGGTCCGTTCAAGGGGATTAAATAGCCGTTCTATGGCCCCAGGGTTTTCTCAAATTTTCTTTCATAGCCGGTCTATGGCCCCTGGGTTTTACGAACTTTTTTTTCCCAAGCCGGTCTATGGCCCCTGGGTTTTACAAACTTTTTTTCCCAAGCCAGTCTATGGCCCGTGTTTTTTTTCGATGCCTCAGTGGTCCATGCACAGGTCCGTTCAAGGGGATTAAATAGCCGTTCTATGGCCCAGGGTTTTCTCAAATTTTCTTTCATAGCCGGTCTATGGCCCCTGGGTTTTACGAACTTTTTTTTCCCAAGCCGGTCTATGGCCCCTGGGTTTTACAAACTTTTTTTTCCCAAGTCGGTCAATGGCCCGTGTTTTTTTTCGATGCCTCAGTGGTCCATGCACATGTCCATTCAAGGGGATTAAATAGCCGGTCTATGGCCCCTGGGTTTTACGAACTTTTTTTTCCCAAGCCGGTCTATGGCCCGTGTTTTTTTTTTATGCCTCAGTGGTCCATGCACAGGTCCGTTCAAGGGGATTAAATAGCCGTTCTATGGCCCCAGGGTTTTCTCAAATTTTCTTTCATAGCCGGTCTATGGCCCCTGGGTTTTACGAACTTTTTTTTCCCAAGCCGGTCTATGGCCCCTGGGTTTTACAAACTTTTTTTTCCCAAGCCGGTCTATGGCCCGTGTTTTTTTTCGATGCCTCAGTGGTCCATGCACATATCCGTTCAAGGGGATTAAATAGCCGGTCTATGGCCCCTGGGTTTTACGAACTTTTTTTCCCAAGCCGGTCTATGGCTCGTGTTTTTTTTCGATGCCTCAGTGGTCCATGCACAGGTCCGTTCAAGGGGATTAAATAGCCGTTCTATGGCCCCAGGGTTTTCTCAAATTTTCTTTCATAGCCGGTCTATGGCCCCTGGGTTTTACGAACTTTTTTTTCCCAAGCCGGTCTATGGCGTGTATGTTAAATAAACCAAATTTTTCACTTTTGACAATTGAGCACCTGCTACATCCAGATTCTAGGGAGGAAAGGAATATAATATAATATCTAATATATCTATCTGTGTGAAATAGATTAAATCCATTTATTTGATATTCAGCTAATAGTTCTGTATTTTCTACATTCATCCATGTTTTGGTAAGTGCAATAATATGTATTGTTTCATTGCAGATTAGAGATTCTAGATAGTTCTAGATTTCCGAAGTACTGAACCGCACGCCATACAGGCATGGTGGATCTAGGTGCAAGGTAAAATTATTTACATTTACTTGTTTTTATTTATTTATATGCATTATTCTATAGAATAATAGATCTCGTAATAATTTTGCAAAAATAGTGGCATTTACTATTTTTAAAAGATTATTAAAAAATTTACCGATATGGTGCATTCGGAAGACAAACCCAATTTTTCACTTTTGACAATTGAGCTCGGGTGCAGGGGGGGGGGGTGGGTTGTGTAAAAGCCTGGTTTGTGCCTCGGAGAGGCTATGGGATCCAGTAAGTTCAGTAGAACTTCGGTTTCAACCCTTTTACCCTGTTGTAGCTCAGTCGATTAAGTCAGTGTCTGGGATGCTCCTGGACGCAGGTTCGAATCCTCGTCACGGCCCTTGTGGATTTGTTCATTTGATGCATCACGTTATTGTGATCTGTGTGTGTAATTCTTCACTTGCTACAGCAACAGGAATGTGTGTGTATGTATTTGTGTTGTTGAATATGACCGAAAGTGTAAGATTAATGATTTCAACACAAATCGTCTGAATATTTGTTTTTCTTCACTGTCGAGAGTAGTTAAAAAAATTTACTCGAGTTTATTTTCACACTTTATTTATGGTCCTTAAGTCCCTCTCCTTACTGCTGCTGCTGTTTCTCGCATCTTTGCATCGCTTGTATGTTTGGGGGTTTGGCCTCTTGCTATATATTGATTCCATTTGTGTGTGTTTGGGTCTCAGGCCCTCTCGCAATTTCTGTTGAACAAACCCCTTTTCCTAGTTCTGCATCTCTCCTTTGGTACAAATTTTGTTGTGCTTTTATCATATATTTCACAAAACTTGACATACATTTCATTTACTTCATGTCCTATCAGCAAGTGTTTGTCAAATTCTTTAAGGAAAGTTTATCATCCTGATTGCAGATCTCTAACGCTATTATGTCAACTTCTTGTGGATTCGCAATCATTATTTAATTTACCTTTAGGTGTTCTTTCACCAGCACAGCAACACTGTACCTCTCCCAACCAGTTTAAGATAAAAACTAAGTACTAACTAATTAACTCAATGTAACCTACCTTACCCCCAAAATGTCAACCCATGTCTTCTATTTTAAACAATGCTGTTTTGTTGACCAAATTGTATTTTTGTTTTTTTCTGCAATTTCCCCCCCCCCCCCCCCACCACTCTACCACCACATTGAGTTTAGTAGCTCTGTGCACGTCAGGTGCAGTTTAATATACAGACCTACTCCTCCATTTGACCTAGTTTCTCTATCACATCTATATCACTTTGTGCTTTAGGCCTGGTGGAGCTTGGTCCACCAGGCTGTTGTTTGGACTGGCCTGCATATCCACATACAGTCTGCATATGATATACAGTCTGTTGATCAATTGAACTACAGTAGTTAGTTTTTATCATCCGAATGCACCAATATGTGTTCATTCTTCCCAGATGAAGGAACTAGGTAATATTCATCATCTGAATGCACCATCTGAAGCTTTAACACACTCATGATACACGAGAGGTTTAAAAAACTTTTAAAACTTTTAAAACTTTTTGACCTATGTATTTAAAAGCAATTCTAAAGTTAAAAAGTGTAGCATAGGCCCCTCGCAGAATGTTCTTAATATGATCCTCAGGTTATAGTTTTCTATCTAAAACCACCCCTAGATCTCTTTCTTGATCAGAATTCTTTATAGATCTCTGTGGCTCGATCATAGAAACTGAGTAAATTCGTTACACTGGACCTTCCAGATCGAATACCATGCTGACAGTCTGATATATCATTCCGTACGTCTGCATCTGAAATTGAGCAATACCGGATTTATTATTTGGTTTTATAAATTTTATACTTATAATCTTAACTTATTTCAGAGACCACGAGTAATCTGGGCTTCGAACTCAACAGAAAAGCCTTCCGTAGACCTGCTTCTTTGCTACATAATAGACAAAATTTAGTAAGTATTGATTTATTATGTGTTTGTTTATTTATTTATTTTTTCTTTATATACAAGAAGGTACATTGGGGGAGAGTACAATGACTTGAAGTTATACATTCTTGTAAAGCAACTAGCACTCATAGCGTTTCGGGCAGATCTAAGTATAGACCAAGGAACTTACCATCTTTTTTATTTCTGATGTTAACATTGTGTAACTGTAGATGAATTGCATTTGTTGATTTGCTCCCAAGTAAGATGTTGTAGGTCCTTTCTATGTTTAGTGTGAGTTTGTTGGTTGACATTAATAAGTGGATTTTTTTTAATTTATTGTTTACATCATTATTTAATATGAGTGGGTTGGAGTCTGAGTAGATGAGGTTAGTGTCATCATTATCTCATATCTCAGTGATTTTGTCGTAATGGTCAAGTAGCTGTACTGTACAAGTAGAGGACATGAGAGATAGCTGTAAGAGGTATTTCAATATCTTCCTGCTCTAAATCCATGTTGGCCTGGATTGTGGAGGTCATTGGTCTCTATAAAACTAGTAACCTGACTCCTGATCACTCTCAAATAATTTTATTATGTGGGATGTTAGTGCAACTGGTCTATAATTCTTTGCCAATGCTTGTGTTGTGTTGTGTTGTTTTGGTAGTGATGTGCAATGTGTTGTTTTGGTAGTGATTCGTCCAGTTCTGGTAGTAGTGCAGTTGTTGTGTGGTGTAGTACTTGTGTGCTTGTTAATGACTTGTATTCCAGTCTTGTGGGTATCTCCTTTCCCCTACGGGCCAACTGCTTTGTTCTTACCTAGCATTTTGCTTTGTTTGGGTATGAATGTTTGTGTGCCGTATATTTTGCAAAATTTGCCATATATCTCATTATTTACTCCTCTGCCTAGCAGCAAGTCTGTCTAATTATACTCATTAACTGTTTTTCAAAGTTCCCCATAGTGTCCTTTATTGAAATCGAGTTCATGAACCGTTTCAATGTTCTTATTTTCTTCTAGATTATATCTTAAAGTATATTTAAATGTTATTGTTATTATTGTTATTAAATGTTATTGTGACATTGCATTGCAATTGAGCTATGTTGTTTACCATACCGTTCATTTCGTGAGTATAAGTATAGATGCCACACTTGTGACAGGTAAAACCATGCCTTATTTGAAAAACAGCACCGTCTGTTGCACGTAAGAGCAACCCACACTATATTATGTTGCGATATTATTTCAATATTTCCGATTGCATTGATAATTTGAATTTTCATAGATTTCAATTTATTTTCATTTCGATTTAATAATTTTGTGTGACATTGCATTGAAATTGAGCTGTGTTGTTTACCATATTGTTCATTTCATGAGTATAGTTTATTTTTTTATTTTTTTCATTTCATTTTTTTAGCTGTTCTTATTTTTCAGTGATGGGAATATCAGATCATTTGATGTTCCCAATTTTCTGATGGAAGCATCAGACCATTATAGAATGCATCGGATGAGGTAGTTTGGAATGGTGGGGAGGACGAGAGGGGGGATGGTGGGGAAGACGAGGGGACAGAGGAGAGGGTAACGGTGGGGAGGACGAGGGGACTGGGGAGTTGGTGATGGTGGGGACAGGGGAATGCTGGGGAGGACAAAGGGACAGGTGAATGGGAGATGGTGGGGGAGGAAGAAGGGACAGGGGAGGGGAAAATGGTAAGGAGGACGATGGGACAGGGAAGTGGGAATAGTGGGGATGATGTGGGGACGGGGAAGTGGGAAGGACGAGAGGACTGTGGAATGGGGAATGGCAAAGTGAATTATAATTATATATATTAATTAATTCTTATAAATTTCCAGAAGCCTGTATCAACACCCACACTAATGCAACTGAAAGAGATGTTGAGACAAGTATTGCTGATATGTTGAAGAACGCCCCAAACAAACTCGGTGGAAACAGATACAAGGTAAAGTTTGCCAATTTGCTGTAGTCTAATTCAATTTCTTTTTAGTAATCTTTGAGAACATTTATGCTATGAATAAGATAAAATAATGTAACTGATTTTGACTAAATATGTAGATATATTTAATTTTCTGAGCACTAATAATGAAAGAAAACCAAAATAAGAGGTGGCTACTATCTCTAATAATGGGCTGGAATAATGCAGGATATAATATATATATATATATATATATATATATATATATATATATATATATATATATATATATATATATATATATATATATATATATATATATATATATATATATATATATATATATATATATATATATATATATATTGGTAGCAGTCTTTCCTGTAGACATATATTATTAAATATGACCGAAAAAGTAAGATTAATAATTCTAACACGAATTTTCTCAATCTTTCGTACATTACGCTTCACTGTTGGAGGTAAATAAAAAATCACTTCTCCAAAATTCATTTTTATTTCTAGTCTGACGCGACACGTTCGCGTTTCGTAAAACTTATTACATTTTCAAAGACTTCACAAATACACAACTGATTAGAACTTGCGTTTCTCTGATTTTATATCTACATTTGAGTGAGGTGGGAAGGGTGATGTGGCATTAACACAAGACAGAACAATTGGGGATATTAATAGGGTATTAAAAGTATCAACACAAGACAGAACAGAAACAATGGGTATTGAATAGCAGTGTTTGTAGAAAGCCTATTGGTCCATATTTCTTGATGCTTCTATATTGGAGCGGAGTCTTGAGGTGGGTAGAATATAGTTGTGCAATAATTGGCTGTTGATTGCTGGTGTTGACTTCTTGATGTGTAGTGCCTCGCAAACGTCAAGCCGCCTGCTATCGCTGTATCTATCGATGATTTCTGTGTTGTTTACTAGGATTTCTCTGGCGATGGTTTGGTTATGGGAAGAGATTATATGTTCCTTAATGGAGCCCTGTTGCTTATGCATCGTTAAACGCCTAGAAAGAGATGTTGTTGTCTTGCCTATATACTGGGTTTTTTGGAGCTTACAGTCCCCAAGTGGGCATTTGAAGGCATAGACGACGTTAGTCTCTTTTAAAGCGTTCTGTTTTGTGTCTGGAGAGTTTCTCATGAGTAGGCTGGCCGTTTTTCTGGTTTTATAGTAAATCGTCAGTTGTATCCTCTGATTTTTGTCTGTAGGGATAACGTTTCTATTAACAATATCTTTCAGGACCCTTTCCTCCGTTTTATGAGCTGTGGAAAAGAAGTTCCTGTAAAATAGTCTAATAGGGGGTATAGGTGTTGTGTTAGTTGTCTCTTCGGAGGTTGCATGGCTTTTCACTTTCCTTCTTATGATGTCTTCGATGAAACCATTGGAGAAGCCGTTATTGACTAGGACCTTCCTTACCCTACAGAGTTCTACGTCGACTTGCTTCCATTCTGAGCTGTGGCTGAGAGCACGGTCGACGTATGCGTTAACAACACTCCTTTTGTACCTGTCAGGGCAGTCGCTGTTGGCATTTAGGCACATTCCTATGTTTGTTTCCTTAGTGTAGACTGCAGTGTGGAAACCTCCGCCCTTTTCCATGACTGTTACATCTAGAAAAGGCAGCTTCCCATCCTTTTCCGTCTCGTAAGTGAAACGCAGCACGGAACTCTGCTCAAATGCCTCCTTCAGCTCCTGCAGATGTCTGACATCAGGTACCTGTGTAAAAATGTCGTCAACATACCTGCAGTATATGGCCGGTTTCAAGTTCATGTCGACTAAGACTTTTTGCTCGATGGTACCCATGTAGAAGTTTGCAAACAGGACACCTAGGGGAGAACCCATGGCGACCCCATCTACTTGCTTATACATGTGCCCATCCGGGCTCAAGAAGAGTGCCTCTTTAGTACAAGCTTGGAGTAGTTTCCTCAGAATACTTTCTGGCATGTCAAGAGGAGTACAGGCTGGATCACGATACACTCTGTCGGCTATCATTCCGATTGTCTCGTCCACAGGTACGTTGGTAAACAGCGATTCAATGTCCAACGAGGCTCTTATCCCTGTGGCCCGTGCGCCCCGCAGTAAGTCCACAAATTCCTTTGGAGACTTCAGGCTGAAGGCGCAAGGAACATAAGGAGTCAGCAGGCCGTTGAGTCGCTTCGCCAGTCTGTACGTGGGTGTGGGTATCTGGCTAATGATTGGCCGAAGTGGGTTTCCAGGCTAGTGCGTCTTGACATTTCCATACCCATATCCAGGTTTATATTCCCCAATGATCTTTGGCAGGTGGAGTCCGGATTTCTTGGCGTTCACAGTTTCGATCAGTTTGTTGACCTTTGCTTTTAATTCGGCTGTAGTGTCCTTCGTTACCCTTTGGAACTTAGTTTGGTGCATTTAGCACCATTTGTTTGGTGCTTTGGAACATTTTTACACAGGTACCTGATGTCAGACATCTGCAGGAGCTGAAGGAGGCATTTGAGCAGAGTTCCGTGCTGCGTTTCACTTACGAGACGGAAAAGGATGGGAAGCTGCCTTTTCTAGATGTAACAGTCATGGAAAAGGGCGGAGGTTTCCACACTGCAGTCTACACTAAGGAAACAAACATAGGAATGTGCCTAAATGCCAACAGCGACTGCCCTGACAGGTACAAGAGGAGTGTTGTTAACGCATACGTCGACCGTGCTCTCAGCCACAGCTCAGAATGGAAGCAAGTCGACGTAGAACTCTGTAGGGTAAGGCAGGTCCTAGTCAATAACGGCTTCTCCAATGGTTTCATCGAAGACATCATAAGAAGGAAAGTGAAAAGCCATGCAACCTCCGAAGAGACAACTAACACAACACCTATACCCCCTATTAGACTATTTTACAGGAACTTCTTTTCCACAGCTCATAAAACGGAGGAAAGGGTCCTGAAAGATATTGTTAATAGAAACGTTATCCCTACAGACAAAAATCAGAGGATACAACTGACGATTTACTATAAAACCAGAAAAACGGCCAGCCTACTCATGAGAAACTCTCCAGACACAAAACAGAACGCTTTAAAAGAGACTAACGTCGTCTATGCCTTCAAATGCCCACTTGGGGACTGTAAGCTCCAAAAAACCCAGTATATAGGCAAGACAACAACATCTCTTTCTAGGCGTTTAACGATGCATAAGCAACAGGGCTCCATTAAGGAACATATAATCTCTTCCCATAACCAAACCATCGCCAGAGAAATCCTAGTAAACAACACAGAAATCATCAATAGATACAGCGATAGCAGGCGGCTTGACGTTTGCGAGGCACTACACATCAAGAAGTCAACACCAGCAATCAACAGCCAATTATTGCACAACTATATTCTACCCACCTCAAGACTCCGCTCCAATATAGAAGCATCAAGAAATATGGACCAATAGGCTTTCTACAAACACATCTATTCAATACCCATTGTTTCTGTTCTGTCTTGTGTTGATACTTTTAATACCCTATTAATATCCCCTATTGTTCTGTCTTGTGTTAATGCCACATCACCCTTCCCACCTCACTCAAATGTAGATATAAAATCAGAGAAACGCAAGTTCTAATCAGTTGTGTATTTGTGAAGTCTTTGAAAATGTAATAAGTTTTACGAAACGCGCCCGTGTCGCGTCAGACTAGAAATAAAAATGAATTTTGGTATATATATATATATATATATATATATATATATATATATATATATATATATATATATATATATATATATATATATATTGTGACGATAATCTCCTTCAAGAGATTGAGCCTGCTCTTCCCTCCAAAATTACGTCTTCACAATTATATAAAAGACTATGGAAGAAATGTCCAACAACGACAGCAAGGCTTGCCAGGGTGAGCAGAAACGTATGCAACCAGCCACCTGTTCGAACTCCAACCACCAAACTACCCGTTGATCGCTACGGCTCCGCTGATTGGTCGCCGTTCTGGCTGCACCTGCCTCGCCCCCCCCAATACTACCTGATGTCTGGGGTCGCCCTAACATCAGTCGTCAGAATGTTCCGTGCTTTCGTAGCCAGCACTCCTCCCAGCTAGACGTTAGCGTGTACTGAGAGAGGTGGTGGCTTTAAGCCAATATTCCAGCACCTCCCACTTAACTTTTGTGTTGCACTTCTTGTTATTTTGCCTTAACGTAACTTTCATTGTGTCATTTAAGTATTCTTATTATTTTGATTCATTGATTTTATTATACATATTTGTTTGTGCATTATTTTCATGTTTTGATTTATTTAACGTAATTAAAATTTCATTGTTAAAGTTTACTTGTGTTTTGTGTGTCTTCTCCTTACCTTACCACAGACGAAGTTCCAGTTTTTCTATTTTTTTTATAACTATGTGACGAGGCCATACCCCTAGCCTTAAACAGCCGAACACCAACGCGTTACCGTCACAAGTTATATGGGGGCCTGTCCTAGGAGCCTCACTCAGGTACTGGTGCCAAGTGGTAATTGATGGTAAGCGTATTTAACTTTGTTAACGTAGCTTTACTATTTTTCATTCAATTTCATTTTTATAAGGTGCGGTGTATTGTGCATTACGAGAGTAACATATAGTGAAGGTGAGACAACTTTGGATTACGTGGTGACTGTAGGCCGCAGTCATACTCTTAATTGGTCATCTCTCCCTCCTTGTTATTACTCGTATTTACCATCTATGTCCCTTGAATATTTCTCATTCTGACAGATCATCATATTGGTACCCTGGTACTGTGGTCTGCCCCGGGTCAAGAGTACCCAATCTTCTGCAATCTGACTGTAGGAGGACAAAGAGGGCCATAGTTCCTCTAGCTCGAACTTTAGTTGCTGAATTGGGACCTCAGCAGCAGTTCTCGTCACCAGTTGACACCTCGCACCCCTACACGTCAGTCAGAGATGATGATACATACAACGGTAGGGAATTAGCTTATTTTTTCAGAGCACAAAAGTTCGCTAATTCTGTAAGTATCATATTAAATTCAGTGGGAAAAACTTGCTTTATGTCCTTTAGAGACTTGGCAAGGTATGCCTACATCCTTGGACTACCAATTTTACTTTTGAAGCATTTAACTGTTTCATTTGTTTTCGAAACTTTGTTTCATTTGTTAGTAGGATTTTCTTGCCCTTATTCTCTTACATGAGTACCGGGTACAAGATTTCCTGCGCCCTTGATTTAATTTAATATCTTTCACTTAACGTTAATTGTTAAAGATCACACAGGATAGGTACCAGTTGCCACGTTGTCCTGTTTCTGACATTTCATTATTGAACATTCGTGTACCTTTATTTGCTAATTTCACCATGTTTCGTCTCCAAACTTTCCGTGCAAATCCAGCAGGTGAAATAGGGACTTTAAGTCGTGCCAAGAGGACTGAACTACAAACTCTTGCACATGAGTATCAACTAGAAGTTCCCTACCAAGCCAACAAAAATGACCTACACAACCTGTTGCTGGATTACTATTTAGAGCAAGGTAAGATAGACTCTGAAACTCATGAAACTTACTATATTGCAGATAAAACTGATTTGGCAACGCTGAAACTTAAACTAGAGCTGGCTAAGATTGAACGTGAGCAGCAAAGAGAAGCAGCTACCATACGGAGAGAAGAACAAGAACGTGAGATTGCCTTACTCCAGGAGCGGGAACGCGTACGGCTTGAAACCAAACAACGCGAGTTGGAAATGCAACGTGAACATGACAAGCAACAAGCGACTCTGGCTCTTGAGTGTCGTCAACGGGAATACACGTTGGAAACTTCACACCTCGCTCAACGCCAGCAAGCTACTGCCAATCTTCCCGTCAGTTTTAATATATCACATGCAAGTAAGTTAATGCCATCCTTTGTAGAAGCAGAAGTTGATGTGTTTTTCACCACCTTTGAAACCCTTGCTAATCAACTCAGTTGGCCTGTCGACCAATGGGCCACACTTCTCAGAGTCCATCTTACAGGTAGAGCTGCAGTCACACTCAGTACTTTGGCGTCTGAGAATGACTACTACACTCTGAAACAAGCAGTGTTGGACGCCTACCTACTTTCCACCGAAAGTTATAGAAGGAAATTCCGTGACCACCTGAAGGCAAGTACCACTACCTTCCTCGAGTTTGCTAACACGAAACGGAGGTATTTCATGAAATGGCTGGAAGCAGCACATGTCTCTACTTTTACAGAACTCGTCAACCTGATGCTTGTTGAAGAATTCTTGAGACGTGTGCCGCCTCCTGTCCGCCTCTACTTAGCAGATAAAGAAGAAACCGACTACCTGAAGTGTGCTAAGTCGGCTGACACTTACAGCCTCATCCACCGGCTGACACCTGAACCATCCTCCAGTAAGAAGTCGTGGTACAGTTACGAGAAGGTGAGCCCCGATCAAGCTGGTTCACAACTGTACTGCAAATATTGTAGACTCTATGGACATACCATAGACAAATGTGGTAAGTCTCAATACAAGGGAACCACTGACCAACAACGACCCAAACCAACTCCTCCTAAGTCCGGTAAGCCTGTGATGAATGTTGGTGTTGATGTTAATGATCTTTCTCTTTTCAGTAACCACCTGTATACTGGAACTGTCTCTGCCAACGGTTCAAATCCGGAGGGACGTTTCAAATTGAAGATCTTGAGGGACACAGCGGCTCTACAATCAATCATCTTGAAGTCGGCTGTGCCCAACATAGTCTACACCGGGGAAACAGTCTTCATCACTGACCTCACTGCTACTACTCCATACCCTCTCGCCAGAGTCCACCTGGATTGTCCCTACGTGAACGGGGAAGTCCAAGTCGCCGTCAGGGAAAAGCCTTTTCCCATGCCTGGAGTGCAACTTCTCCTAGGCAACGACTTGGCAGAAGACCTGCAACCGACCAACCTGATCGTCATGGACAAACCCCAGGTGTGTAACTCTGTGCCAATAAATCCTATTCTCGAGTATGTTCCAGCAGAGGTTCAAGAGAGTGATGAAGTTTCTCCTCCGGTTCTCGTGACCACCCGTGCACAAGCCGCACGTCCACAGCCAGCTGACTCTACTGCTACCGCTGTCCCTCAAGACCCTCAGAAACTACCCCCGCATCTGACCAAGTTGGAGTTCCGTAAGTTGCAGAGGGAAGATCTTACTTTAACACCATTGTTTTTCCAGGCTGAGACTCAACCCGACAGTATTCCTGGGTTCTTCCTAGAGAACGACTTGCTCTACCGCAGATATAGACCCAGTAAACTGAAGGAGGAGGACGATTGGGCCAACACCGAACAACTTGTGATTCCCACCAGCCTGCGGCCCACTATTCTACACCTGGCCCACGGAGCATTCTCCCACTACGGCTTCAACAAGACTTACCATGGGATTCGTCAAGACTACTACTGGCCAGGTATGGTAAACAACGTCAAACAGTACGTAAAACAGTGTCATACATGTCAGATGGCAGGCAAACCGAACGTCTCCATTCCCAGAGCACCACTGATTCCCATACAGGTGCCTGCGGAACCTTTCCACAGACTCATAATAGACTGTGTTGGTCCTTTACCTCGGACCAGTTCAGGTAACGCCTACATCCTAACCATCCTGTGTCCTACCACCAGATTTCCCATAGCAGTTCCAGTGAAGAACATCACGGCTGCTACGGTTATCAAACATCTATTGAAGATCTTCACTCAATACGGATTTCCCAGGGAGATTCAAAGTGACTGTGGCACCAACTTCACCAGTGATCTCTTCAAAAGGACACTGGAGGAGTTCAACATCAAACAGGTATTGTCCAGCCCCTATCATCCTGCTTCACAGGGTTCTCTTGAACGTAGTCATCAGACCATCAAAGCACTCTTGAAAAAGTTTTGTAGTGAAACCTCAAAGGATTGGGATAAGCAGATTGACCTAATAATGTGTATTTTCAGAAGTCTCCCCAATGAGTCCCTAGGAGTATCTCCTTATGAGATGCTCTACGGCCGTAAGTGCCGTACTCCCCTTAAGGCTTTCAAAGACTCTCTCAGAGATGCCACCTTCAGTGAGCATCAGAATGTGCCCCAGTTTCTTCAAAACCTTCAGCACATTCTAGAGAGAGTCCACCGCTTTGCCCATGATAATCTATTGAAAGCCCAGGTGAGAATGAAGACTCATTACGACCAGACCAGCAAAGTAAGAAAATTCAAGCCGGGAGACTTCGTCCTTGCTTATTTCCCTATCCCAGGTTCACCTTTACAAAACAGATTTTCAGGACCCTACTGCGTCAAAGAGTGCAGGAATAATAATAATTATGTGATAGAGACTCCAGATAGGCGGCGGAAGACCCAGCTGTGCCACGTCAACCTCCTGAAGCAATATAATGGTACTCCTCCCACTGTCTTGATTAATTGTTCTACCTTCACAGAACCCTACATCCACAGTGAGACCATCCCGGCTTCTTCTCCCGAAAGCACTGACAAGGAGTCGGCGCTTTCTAATTCCAAAATCCTTAATGATCTTCCCAAATGCTTTCAGGATAATAATCGTGCTCCTATGCCCTCTTCTAATTCCACTCTCACCTCGTCAGATAAGCCCTTCATCCTCCATGTCGACGCCAATGGTACCGAC